>JABUQX010050947.1:5000-10000 GCA_015478945.1 Trachelipus rathkii
ATGGAGACGAAGTTTATGGTAAAATTATTTATGGAAAAGCCTTTAAATGAAATAAAGTGTTTAAACCAAGGTGAGTCATACAACATCAACAACAATTACCATCTTTCAGGTACCCAGCCTGACCCTACCACGGTCCCTACTACTTCCAGACCTGGTACCTATGCTTTGCTTCCTTCTTATACACCTGAGGGTCTTTCGTAAAATTTCATCGATTCGTCGACTAGCAAACCCCGAACACCTCAGGTGACCCAACGAACAGGGCAATCCCACAAAGGTGCCCCCCGTAATAGTCGTTCTCATTCGTTTACCTTTATCCCTCCAGGAATGTCAGCAGACATATCATTCCAGGTGTATTACACATTGCGATCCACTACCTCCAAAGCTCTTACTGAGCACAGAACCATTCTTCTCAGTAGGGCACTTGAAAAAGTCCTAGGAGTTGAAGACCCTTCAGTCACATTGATGAGGAATGGGTCCATTCTCGTAAAAGCTGCTAACCGAAATCAAAGTTCCATTCTGTCATCCTTAACGTCTCTCGCAAATATTCCTCTTATTTCAACTCCTGATGAAATAAGAAACACATCTAAAGGCACTATTTATTGTTATGAACAGAAAGACGAAGATACAGCTATCATTTTGGAAGAACTCCAACAGAAAAGATTTTCTGCTACAAACGTTTATAGATTTCCCCCTCGCCTGGAAGCTCCTGACAAATCAAATCCTCATTTACTGCTGACTTTTAATACCCTTATCCACCTACAAAAGTCAAAATAAGGTTCACAAGTCAGTGTTCGCACGTTTATCCCTCGACCCAGACGTTGCTTTAAATGTCAGCGGTTTGGTCATCCCCGAAAATATTGTAGGGGACAGGATGACATATGCCCAATCTGTGGAGAAATATTTCACACTCCTTGGGAAAATACCCCTAACTGTAGAAACTGTAAGGGACCCCACAGTGCTTCCTCCTTCAAATGCCCGTCTTACCTGTTTGAACAGGAGGCTTTAGAGCTATGTACCATACATAAATTGAGCAGAAGAGATGCTATACGCCAGCTGAAGGAAAATTATCAGACAAAGCAAAATCAATCTTACGCCACAATTACAGCTGCCCCCACGCCTCCGCGTGTTAATCCGCCAACACAACCCTATCCTAATAGAACTCCTCTCTTAAATTCCATTGAAACTCAGGCATGTACTGCAACCTGTCTACCTGTACTACCCACACTATCAACTTCTCAAATAGTACAAAAGCAGCCCTTGATTCAATCTCCCGTCCAAAAAGCTATCAGCAAGCCTATCCCGAGTATTAATAACTCTCAACAAACTAGCAATGAAACTAAGCTGGCTCATCCAATACAAAATTTGGAAAACATTCCCTGCCAAGACACACACAGTCCCATACTCACCAAATTGGTTTCACCAAACTTATGCAAGAAGGGACGGTTTCTTGGTCCTTAATATCGCCTCCCACTAATTTACTTAAATCCCTGGAAAGATGTTTCAAAACACACACAAAGGAATAGTCGCCAAGTTAAAGATTAATCGTTAAAATATATAGCAACCGAATTTTTAAACAAAAACACAGTAACCCCAGATGTAAAAAAGTGCAACTCAGAAGAGACCTTGCCATAAGTCTACTTCTGAGACAAAAGAAAAGCTTCAAAGACTTACCCAACAATGCCAGCTATTTGAACACCCATAACCAATCATCTAATAGTCTACAAGACAGTTCTAGCTCTTCTGATTCTTCCTATAACTCTTCTCCCGAGTTTCCTTTATCAGCACTCTCTAAGAGATTCTATACCCTAGAAGATGAATTGGATAGCAGCTCCCAAATGGAGCTTGATGCGATGACCCATTCTCTTTCTAATGCTTCCTGCACTTCCGAGAAAGGTGAATGGAAAACTGTTCAACGTAAACGTCGCAAACGCTCTAAGCGTTCTGGGTCTGTTGGAGGCATGAAGATAGACCCAGAGGTCCCCATTCTCCAATCAAACTGCCCAATTTCCCAAAATCACCCGCATGATGAAGTACTGGAAAAATCTCCAGAATCAGACCTTGCCAATTCATCGAATCCCATATTGGAAATCGATGTCGTAACCCCAACACATTTCTTCAAAAAGACATTACCCTTCCGGGGTTACACCGTTCCTTCCCCACTTCCATGGAAACAACTCTATGTCCTTCCCACATTTCTGAAATTCTGCTTGGCAATCGGATACTGATACGCTCTTCACTAATAAATATGAGCATTACGAATGCTTTTCTATTAACCAACCAAACCCACATAACAAGTTGGATTTGGTTAAATTCAACTTATCTCGCATTCATGGTGAAGCTCTTTCACCAAATACATCTGAAAACTCCCCCCTAAAAGAGGTCATACAACCTAAATCTCTGGTGTATGACTACTCTTTACCCCCAGGTTTTGTTCCCCCTCCTCGCCGTGACCCACGTCTCAACCTTCCCTCTCAATCTGAACCCACCTCCAACATTACCCCAGTCACATAGAGACAATTGTCTCTAATAGACCACCATCATAATATTCATAATCATCATGACTACTTTCCTTCAATGGAATTGTCGTGGCTATTACTCTAATTTCGAAGAACTTGTTCAACTAATAAACATATGTACACCAAAGTGTATATGTTTGCAGGAACTTCGACTATGTCATCGTGACTTCTTTCAACCATCTGAATATAAATCGCCGTTAACTTCTATAGAAAGAGGTGACAATGATAGGGGAGGGGCAGGAATACTCATTCACAAATCTATCCCCTATTCCCCAGTCCCTCTCCAAACCAAACTTCATGCAGTAGCGGCACGAATTCACTTGTCCATCGACATTACTATATGTTCAATCTACTTAGCTCCGAGTAGTGAATTTACTAAGGTCGACTTAGCTGATCTTTTTAAAACTCCCTACTCCGGTTGTTATACTAGGTGACTTCAACCTCGCCACCCCTTATGGAGTGATTCTGTTCACTTCATCTAAGTCAATATCTTAATAGATGCTCCTAACACCCCTTTTTCCCTGGGGTTGCCTTAACACAGAATCCCTACATAGGAAACGTTTAGATACACACACTTCTTCCTGTATCTGATATTTCCTTTTTCTCCTATTTTCTTATGCATCGCTTTACCTGTTCCCGCTTTGATTATTTATATGGCAGTGATCATACCCATGCTTTAAATCGAGCTTGTCCAAGCCAATTGCAAAAACCCAACTCCAGCTGGCTTTATGATCTAGCGGAGTGCTCCTTTTATCAGGCCACAAGCTATCCCTCTTTCTCCTTCTCAATAACCGAATATTACCGACTGTTGATTGATGCCTTTTGCCTTCTTCCAGAAAGTCGTCATCTCGGCACTGAAGCATTGCCAATCACCGCAGTAACTTTCTCAGCGCAGCGGTACGACAACCCCATTGTGGTCCAAAGGTGCGACAAGCCAACCGAGAGAAGAAGAAACTCTACAGGCAATACAAAAAGACCCGCTACCACCCCAAACGTGATTGTTTTAAAGCAGCCCGGCAGCGAGATCCGTCGGCGAATTAATCGTCAAACGCGTAAACAATAATTTCGAACTTAAATATCGACTGTTAACTCCACAACTCCCTTTCCTTTAGTGTGGAAAGTTACACAGAAAATATCTCGTCGCCGCTCCAATAACTCCTCATCCACAGTCCTCCAGTTATGGGCCTGATATAACTGATTCGATCTCCGCTCCTGCGGTGGTAGCGGATGCGTTAGGTTATAGCTTTGCTAGCCATTCGAGTTCATTCCGCTACACTGAAGCCTTTCAAAAACTGAGAACTGACACAGCATTACCAGACTTTTCAACAGCGAAAGGGGAAGATCATACCTACAGCCGTCTTTTTACACTTGCAGAGTATCAAACTGCATTGGCAAATAGCAGAGACGGTGCCCTTGGTCCAGACATGATTTCGTACATCATGCTTCGTCATATCCATCCTTCGGCGTCAGCATTTTTGCTGGATTTATATAACAGAATCAGGATCGAATCTTCTTTTCCATCTATTTGGACTACAGCTTTTGTAATTCCTATTCCCAAACCTGGAAAAGATCCGAAGTTGGCAGACAACCAAAAACCAATTTCGCTGACCTGTCACTCCTGTAAATTAATGGAGAAAATGGTATCTGGCAGCTTACTCCCTGTTCTGGAGAACCGTCAAGCTTTCTCAAACTTCCAATTTGGTTTCCGCAAAAAATCGTTCGACTGCGAACCCCTTGGTAAAACTAGATCATGACATCCGGGAAGCCTTCTCAACTGGTGTCTTTTTTGACCTTGAAAAAGCTTACGACACAACGCGGAGAACTGGGATTCTCCTTAAACTCCATTCGCTTGGTTTCCGCGGACAACTCCCTCTTTTTATCAAATGCCTTTTGTCACACAGATCTATCCAGGTTCGGTGCTCTTCTATTCTGTCACGCCACTTTACTCTGGATGAAGGCGTTCCGCAGGGTAGTGTTTTAAGTGTACTACTATTTGCTCTCGGATTTAATGATATTGTTACCTCTATTCCAGCGACTGTCAATTTTTCTCTCTATGTCGATGACCTTGCATTATACATAGCCGGTGCCAGGTTGCCCTTTCTCGAACGGCAACTTCAACTATCTATTGAAAATGTTTCACAATGGGCTAGCTCCCATGGCTTCCATTTTTCTCCCACCAAAACCTCAGCAGTGCTTTTTAAGAAAAAAGGGAATCGAAGAACTTGCCACCTTCTTCCAGCGAACCTAACCTTATATGGTTCGCCTATTCCTGTTACTTCACAGGTCAAATTTCTAGGACTCATTCTAGATGACCACTTAACATATGCACCACATATTAAACACCTGAAAACAACTTGTCAAAATGAGGCGATCCGAATAACGTACATTCTCGCTCAAAAATCCCTTGGCGCTGATCGCAAGTCCCTTTTACGTCTATATATCGCCCTAGTTCGATCGAAGCTTGACTATGGCTGTGTAGTATAT
>JABUQX010050947.1:17500-40966 GCA_015478945.1 Trachelipus rathkii
GGTGTTCTTATATATGTTTCTAAGGACGTAGATTCCTATTTTGAGGGTTTCAGAACCATGAAGGACGTCTGAGGTCTTAATTTAAAGTGTAGAGGGGCCCCAATTGAAAAACATAGGATGCGTAACAGATGAAGATTGAGGACGGCAAAAGAAAAAAGAAAACGAAGTCTCATATGGCGGAGATAACGAGTCATTGTAGGTGTCTGCTCCTGAACCGTTGTGGTGCCAATGTGGTGCCGAGCTAATAAACATGTGCTTACCACCATAATATTGGTGTCATTATATATGTTTTGAGGATTTCAAAACCCTCATAGATGTCTGAGAACCCCAAGGAAAAGAACCCATTGAAAAACACAGAGTGTATGACAGATTAAGACGAAGGAGGATGGAGGAAGGAAATAAGAAAGAAAAAGAAGAAGGCTCATATGTCGAAGCAAATGAGCTCGGAGCCGTTTGCTGTAGCGGAACCGATGGTTCGATCTCTGGGAAACAACATCTTAGAGACGTCGTATGCCATTCAAATTTGGTAACCCCCTTTCTTATGACCTAACGTCGTCGTAACCGAGGGGACTTGAGCATTTTGGTTAAGGATTAGGGTTCAATTTTTCAATCTCTAGTACTATAATTCATATCAAGTTGCAAATTGGTGAGAGTGATCGTGGACGATGATACATACGGGAGGCTTACCCCAGAGGCAGTACAGTCCGGTCCCTTAAAGTTTAAGCTTTATTTTAGGATGTCTTAGAAAGTTTGCGTCCCTTCATATACATGGAACGTTTAATTGTGGGTGGTGACACATCGGTCGAATAGGTGCTAACGAAACGCTACACCCAATGCAAACCCTTACAAGGATGCCTCCTGAATTCCTATATAAAATTTTGAAATATCTAAGGGGTTGCATTAAGGCCCCATGAGAACACTCGCATGTGCGAACTGGTTCGATACGGCGCCAAACCGACGCGTGCGCCCGCGGGCGCAATATTCACGCACCAGTGTATATTTTCAAGTTGTGACGTTATTCTTAACTTTTAACAAAGTGATTTGTCCATTTCTATTTTCATTATTTTCATATAACTCTTTTTCTATACGATGAGTTCAACATTTTATTTTAAACTGAAACATTTTATTTTATTCATCAAAAACTTGCTTCATTATTAAAGTTTTTGAAAAAAATTCCTGCTTTTATTAAAAATTCTTATTTTTTTTAATTAAAACATGTTTTTTTATTGATGTTAAGGCTGTAAGTCAATTAGGCAGTAGTGCAAGCATTCCCTGCTGTTATCCCTCTCCCACTTGACTATGCGTTATTGTTCTACAGCTTAACTGCTTCCAGTCATATTTGAACAAACACTTTGTGAAAATAACTTCATTGTTTATTGAACATTAGAGTATGAATATATATATATATATATATATATATAAATATTATATGATATATGTTGTTGTTATGCATAGTACATGTTGCTGGGCAGCAGTAGCATGTATATGGCTATTGGCTAAGGCTATGGGTTAGTTACAGCATATATAGCATAGCAAAGAGCATGAGCAGGTGTTGGTTGTTGCATATATGGGTTATTATGCTAAGTATATATAGCATATATATATATATATATATATAAATATATATATATATATTTATATATATATATACAGGTATGATCACACAGCAGCATATATATATATATATATATATATATAGAATATAATAGTTATATATATATATATATATATATGTTGTTATATATATAATATATATATAAAGTATATATATATATATATATGTATTTTAAACTTCTTAACTAGTTAGGTACAGAGATATAAAAAGATATTGTCACTTTATATGTTTATTTTATTAGAATTAATCACTTAAAATTTCACATTCAATAATAATGATTATTAATTATTAATGCTTCACCTCGATTAAATAATCAATATAAAAATTAGTCATTCAAATAAAAGAACATTTGTCTATAATGATAACCAGGCTTTGTAATGACAACACTCTTACAAATTGTTTCTCCTCGTATTGTGAAATTCTAAACTTCTATTTATGGTTTAAAGTTAATTAATTTAATATTTCACAAAAATAATAATTGCTCAGATGATTAACAGTTTAGATGAGATTATTCATTAAAATAAATGAGGAATATTTCTACATTGCTGGTGCTGGGTTTTTAATATCGAGATGCTCTCACAGTCGTTATCTTTTAACAAGGGATCGTAATTAATAATATATTCTTACAATTAATAATAAAGTACACGAAAATATAATATAGTTCATCACTATAAACTCTGAGCAATCGACTTTTAAGATGCAGACGCATCTAAATACAGCCTCTTTCCTTCCTTCGGCGAGAGCAGACTCCTCTCAAAATTCGAAAGTTTAAATAAGACCAGATGTTAGATATTCTCATATTACAACCTTCGTTGAGTTCCTGAGCGAACAGGAATTCCTTTGAGATAGGCGTTCATATGACTGTTTGACGGTGTACAGGAATTCAAAAAGTGATGGGGAACCCTCAGACAAGACTCAATGGGTATTATATGACCTTGTCACAGTCCACTGATATTCTTGAGACCAAAATCTCTATATGCTTTAATAAGGGAATCAGAGATGAGCTGATCTGAGTGATCTTTGTTTTGGTTTCAATCAAGCATCCATAATATAGTGTGTAATTCTTATTTAAGGCTGCACAAACGACCAGTCGATCAGGTTATACTACCTTCAATTTATTCAATTAACCCTTCAACATAATTCCGATAGCCAGGAAATTATAAAATACTAGGTCAAAATAGGAAAAAATAAAAATCTCTCTCTTTTTTTTTTTTTTTTTTTTTTTTTTTTTTTTTTTTTTTTTTAATGAACCTTGTCAATGTAGTCAGTTAGCTGAGGAAAAATAGGATTTTTAATTGTCAGGAAGGAATATCAATACATTCTCTTCCACACCAATTACTTACATAGGAAGATGGTTACTACTACTACTACTACTACTACTACTACTACTACTACTACTACTACTACTTCTACTACTACTTCACTACTACCACTACTACTACTACTACTACTACTGTTAAGGAAACCCACTCACGCGTCCACTAGCAAGAAGAAAAGCGCTGGTATAAACAAAAAAATTTTGTTACTCGATTCTACCCTTCTTGTTACCCATTGTCCTCGCTATTTATAATATGATATACCCTTACAGATAAATTCTACAGCTTCTTTTCCCATTTTTTTATATACACACATTGTTTTTAGTTATTCGTAAAACCTTATACATGGACCGCATCTTCTTCTAATTTTTACCCACATTATACTGTTGATTCCTAACTAAAAATAAATTTAGCCTTATTGAGATCTTTTGGAACAAATATATGCCCTTTCATACAACTTGAGGTGCCAGTTACCTCGCATTAAAGCTATCAATTTTTCAGGTAGGCACTCCCTGACTGACCGTGGCATTGAGCGGTTCCTTTTGCTTTTGCAAGAGACCACTTGGGACGGATAAATTCTGGCCGAACATCAAAATGCTGGGCGTTATTCCCTCTTCGTTCATAGGACTGATCCTTAAACAATATAGTGCAAATGGAAGGATCTCAGGCCACTCTAAGCCCTCGCCTTTACTATCGTTTACCATGCATCTTAGGGTTATTATTAGGGCCTGGTTCAATTTTTCACAAATTCCGTTACTATTTGGGGCACTTGGTGCCGTAACAATATTATCAATACTGAGCAGGTTGCAGACATCGCAGAACAATTTGGCAGTGAATTGAGTTCCGCGATCAGATACAAGTCTTTTTATAACCCAGCAGAATGGAAATACTTCGCTTATCAAAACATGCAGAACGGAATCTACAGTAGCCTGTTTCAAGGGATAAGCGAACGGATATTTGCTGAACCTATCGATGAACACAAACATATAATTGTACCCCTTACTACATGGCATTTTTATCAGATCCACATGAAGTGTGTCAAACTTCTCTGACACCTCCTTGTACCTCCCCCATTCGGGGGAAATCCTCCTAGTATTCTTGTTTTTCTGGCAAATATAGCAACTTTATATGTTTATTTATCAGAAATAATCACTTAAAATTTCACATTCAATAATAATGATTATTAATAAGTTATTAATGCTTCACCTCGATTAAATATTCAATATAAAAATTAGTCATTCAAATAAAAGAACATTTGTCTATAATGATAAATGAAAACACTCTTACAAATTGTTTCTCCTCGTATTGTGAAATTCTAAACTTCTATTTATGGTTTAAAGTTAATTAATTTAATATTTCACAAAATAATAATTGTTCAGATGATTAACAGTTTAGATGAGATTATTCATTAAAATAAATGAGGAATATTTCTACATTGCTGGTGCTGGGTTTTTAATATCGGGATGCTCACACAGTCGTTATCTTTTAACAAAGGATCGTAATTAATAATATATTCTTACAATTGATAATAAAGTACACGAAAATATAATATAGTTCATCACTATAAACTCTGAGCAATCGACTTTTAAGATGCAGACGCATCTAAATACAGCCTCTTTCCTTCCTTCGGCGAGAGCAGACTCCTCTCAAAATTCGAAAGTTTAAATAAGACTAGATGTTAGATATTCTCATATTGCAACCTTCATTATTGAGTTCCTGACCGTACAGGAATTAATTTGAGATAGGCGTTCATATGACTGTTTGACGGTGTACAGGAATTAAAGTGATGGGGGGGGATCCTCGATTCTTACAATGGTGATCCCAGAGTGAGAATCGCTTGAAAGAATCATGCGATTCCCCCCTTTGCCCCTCAATCACAGTGACACAGGAACCTGACAAAATATATAATTTTTTTTCTTTGAGTAATTAACAATACCTTATAACCAATCGTAAATCCTTAATCTCTACAATTAATATGTTATATATATATATTGGCTATTAAGGTTGCTAAGGCATATATTGCTGCTGTTACTGGTTGTTGTTGCTGGCAGTGGCTACTGCTGGCTAGCTGGTTGGTTGCTGCAAGGCTGCTGCTGCTACGTTGTTGAAGAAAAATAGCACCGTATACTACTATATGGTTATACAGCATATATATATATATATATATATATATATATATAGAGAGTTATATATATATTATATATGGTGTATATATATATATATATATATATATATATATATATATATATATATATATATATATATATATATATATATATATGCGCATACATTGTACTAAATTGCATTATTGGTCAACCATTTGAAGAGTAAGGACATGGGTAAATTTATGTTTTATAGTCCAGCTATATGTCTTGTAACAGGTCATATAGGCTGTGGGGAAACCTTCCTGTTATTAAATATTTTAAAAGAGAATAAGATTTTCGAACAAGAGCCTGTTAAAATAGTATGATGTTAAAATGGTTATCCGGAAAAATTTAATGAATATAAAGATGTTATTCATTTTCACAAAGGAATATATGATATTAAGTCAATGGAAAATGTTCAGTAACATAAAATTATTGTGCTAGACGATTTAGTAAATAAGTCGAATGAAGGTATTGCTGAAATGTTTACTGTATACTCTCATCATTTAAATATTTCTGTTTTTTATGACACAAAACCTTTTTCCCCAGAATAAGTATATGAAAAATTTACCTTTAAACACTCAATACCTGATACTGCTCGGGCAAAGAAGAAACTTGAGTCAAATCAATGTACTAGGTAATAAGATGTGTCCTATGAGTAGAAAAGAGTTCTTGAAAGTATATAAAAAGTCACATCTATTACTCACGATTATTTAGTGTATGAACTTCATCCAAAAAGCACGTACAGTGTTCTGGTTCGTACCAATATTCTACCAAACGAAATAGAAACTCTGTGCGTACCTGAATAATGAGTACTCTTATAAAATATTTACCTCTTATAAAAAAAATTAAAAAATCTGAAACAAGCTGAAAAACGTAAACTAATCTGTGAGAATGAGAAATTCATTCAATGTGTATGTAAAGTCTGTCTAAATCTTATAAAAGAAAATGTTCCTTTAAACAGACCACAGAAGGTGAAGCTACGCCATCATAGAAACATCATTAATAAACTCTCCCGTAACATAAAAAATTGGAATAATAAAACAGAGTTACTAAAGATTGGAGGTCGAGTATCCCTTCCGTTACTCTTTTCTTCATAGCTCATTTGATAACTAAGGGGATAGCCGAATAATGAAGAAAATTGCTGTTATATCGTATAACGAGTATAAGAAAATGAAGCATTATAATAATACATCACTAGAGCAAAATCCCCATCATTAGTCTCATCAGCTACATGCTCAGCTGGTACAGCCACCAAAGCATCCATTTCAGTTGGTACAATCTTCACAACATCATCAGTCTACATACTCTGAATGGTGATCGGTCATATCAGCAACGTCAACCTCATAGCTTATATGATCCTAAAGTTGATCAGATAAACAAATACGAGAAAGAACTGTTTCGGATATTAATCTCTAACATCAGCATTCATGAAAACCGCAACTTATGTCAAGAAGTCATACAAAAATTAATAGATCTTAAAGAATTGCTTCAAGATGCATTATTAAGTAAGACAAGCCTAGATGATTCAAATCTAACACCTTAGGTAAAGGTAGAAGCGTAAAATGAAAATAGTTTTAAAAACATCCTGGAAGAAAGTACCAATTAGAGGTCATAAATCAGAACTTGATTTAAATAATATTTTATAAGATAAGTTATCATGAAACAAAGTAGGACAAATCATTATCGACGGAGAAATAGTCGGAGGATCAAATATTATAAATCTAATAGCAGATATCTCGCGGGAGTGGAAAAAGGATCCTGTAACTTGCTGGAACAGTGTCAAGCATGAACTTCAGACTATTAATTTCCCTAGAACTTTAATCTTAAATAAACAAAGATTAGCTGATTCGAACAATATTCTATTATTTACTAGACCCGATACAAGTCCCTCAGGTACTTATACTTCAGATAGTTTTAAGCGAGTAAACAGAGGATGAGTAAGAAACAAAACCATACACTAGACCTATGTGGATTAATTGAAGATTATTCATTGGTATTTTACCTTTATGTGTATAGATGTTATTTATATATTTGTAACGTTTGTGATTAAATAAAATATATCATTTAACCTTTTGGAATTATATCACCTTATAGCATATATATATATATATATATATATATATATATATACTATAAATATATATATATATATATATATATATATATATATATATATATATATATATATATATATATATATATATATATATATATAATAATAATAATAATAATAATAATAATAATACAATGATTTATTTTTACGTCATTATTCATCTTGAAAGCAAAGGAATTAGTTGATAAGTAATATTGCAACATGAAAAAACTTAATAGTTATGGAGGATATACGAGTAATAGCTTTTCAGATAAGTTTCCTCACATCGATAAAAAGAGTTGAAAAAATATTTAGAAGGGAACGAAGCATTTACTCTGCATCAACCTATTCGTTTAAAATTCATTACCCGGAATATCAAAGCCCCCCAGGTTGATAATGTTTAGTAAATAGGTTTAACTGAAATGAATAAATATAGTTCTTATAATGAAGGGTATCAATACATATTTTTCACGATTGATATGTACTCCCGATATTTGTGGTAAAAGCTTTATAAGATATAAATTCAAAGACTGTAGCTGAGGCTGTAGGAGAAATTATAGATGAGAATGATAGATATCCTTAAATGATCTGAGCTGATAAAGGAAGCGAATGTTTAGGTAGAGAGTTTCAAGAAATTATTATTGAGTACGAAATAAATTATTATAACACCTATCTGTAAATAAAGCAGCTTTTGTTGAAAGAGTTCAGCGTACTAGCAAAGAACGAATTATTAAAATGAATACTTTTAAGTACATTGATATACAACACGAACTAGCTTATTCTTGTAACCGATCTTTTCACAGAACTATAAGGACTACACCTATTGAAATGATGATGAAAAAATCTTCTACTCATCATCGTCACAAAATGTGCCCAATTAAAAGTAAATCAGGAATAAATCTGAATGACAATGTAAAAGTGCCTAGATTGGATGACCTTTTTAGAAGACGGTATGAAGCTAGATGGTCTAGAGAAGTTTTTAAAGTAGATATCATTCGTAAACTTCCTATTCAGCGGTTGAAATTATATTATCTCAAATATTCAGTTGGAGAACGTATTAAAGGAGAATTCTATAAACAGGAAATACAGAAAATTCAGTTCGATCCTGAGAGTAATGTAATAGAAAAAATATGTTTTAAAAGGAAGGGATAAAAATAAACAGTATCTGGTGAAATGGGTAGGATACCCAGATAAGTTTAATTCATATATAAAAGCCAGCGAAATTAGGAAACATTGATCAGTAGTCATGGTAATCATGGAGAGTGTAGATAATTTCTATTTAACTCTACAATCTTCGCCTTCAATGGATTTAGATCCTGATAATAAAGTCTCAGATTTCACAGCCGAATTAATGAATCCTTTTTAGCTTGAAAGGGAACTGTATCAAGTAGGGCTATTCAAGATGAAACTAGATGCCAACATTGCGAATGTCCCTGCTTCTCGCCAATGGATAATAGTGTATGGTAGTGTAGATCATGCAAAAACTATATTAAAATTAAAAATATACCAGAGAATCAAAAAGTATGACACTTAATGGGAAGAAATATTTCTGTGAGAAGTTCGCTCTATTACGGGGGTTTTACAAATCAGTCCCTGATATTTATAGTTATTTAAACACACGATTTGCTACAAGTTAGATGTGCCATTATTTAAACTATATTATTAATAATCCTATTCTCCTATTATTCAGATAAAGATCAACAAAAAAGTATAAACTTGAAAACCCTAATGTGTTTACCTTTCAACGATCAAACTGGTTTCTCTAATGCGTACACGCCCATGACTAGATATTGGATCATGCTAATGATATTGCGGTGGTTCTTAAACGATACGTGAATTCTAAAGATGAACATACAGATCAGCATGCTGTTCAGGATGAAATATCCAATTCACTAAATTATGTATGCACACCTTCAGAGATGTTAGAAGATCAAGGGATAGCTTACATTTACACTGATATAGCTGAACATCAATATGTAGGGAATACTAAAGCCCTGTTATTAAGAGGTGGCACATTTCCCAAAAACGGGGAGAGTTATAACTTTTCCTTATGTTTAATACTTATCTCTGAATCAATCATATTTTGGATCTATGAGAATGTTTAAAAATCATGTAGAAGGAAAGGGTTATTCATTCACTGCGGCAACACTGTTGTGCAAAGTTGATATTTGAAGGAAGCAGTTGCATTAACAAAAACATGATGGGCTATTTTTTTAACAGTGTTGAAAGTCTTTCGTGTGAAATGCTAGAAAACTTTCAAGGAATATATAAAAGTTTTAGGTCTTATATAAGAGATGTAACTACTTATATTTATTCATTCACTAACTTACTCTCACTGTGTAAAGATAGTTTAAGAATAAAGCTCCCTTAATAATGGAAGGTAATAGAATTTTCAGAGACTCAAAACTGCAAAAGGGATATGCACTGGGTGGATTTGTCGCTAAAACAATGAGAAATGCAAGGCCTCTATTTAGAAAAAGGGGTGAATATATAGGTAAAAAAGCTATAAGAACAGGGTTGAATACTATACATGATATAGCAACAGGAGCTAACCCAAGTGACTTCTTTAAAAGACGTATAATTGATGTTCATGACGAGATGTTGGATAAAGTTAAACGCAAAATCAGGCAGAGGATGACGGGTAAAGGTAAAGGTCGTAAAAGAATGTGTGTAATGAAAAATCATAAAGTGAAAAGACCTCTAAAGAAAAAATGTATTGAAGGCTTTGGTATTTAAATACTAACTAGAATCTTTTACATAAATAGTGTCATCAGTCATATGCATTATATATAAGATTCGTATAAGCAAGACTCTACTACTTATAATTTCAGCGATCATATATGCCAGATGAATTTCCTTCATCCTTCTAGTCCAGACTGTTGAAAGATCAAATTGGATCTCTTCTCCATGAATCCTACATAGACTAGCTTATGTGAAATCAATTTCATCAGTATTAACCCCATTCACTCAATTACTAACACCGATGTGCCTCTCGAATTCAATATCCCCGGCACTTCGGATCAGTATCTAGATCCATCCAATGTGTTTTAACATTTTAAAACGAAATTGACGAAGCCCGATGGTACAGACCTTCCTTCATCCGATTATTACATAGTGTATACGGAGTCAAATTTCCTCTATACATCTTTTAATCAGATTGAATTGTATCTCAATGAAACATCGTTGGGAGCGTCAGCTGCAATTATCTTTATAGAAGTTATATACAACATTTATTTTACCATTCCGAGGTGGCTAATTAGTTTCATCTTCAATCATGGGTTTTTTATAGTTTCAAAGATGTTAACAACCAGATAGATAAAGCTGTTAAATCCACAAGATTTACTTGGAAATTTTACGGGAGTTTAAATTTTGATATCTTCGCTCGCTCAAGAAAGACTTATTCTTCCAGCCGTAGACATTAGAAATCGATTAACCAGATCTAGTGCTCAATTTACTTTTAAAGTAAAAAATAAACCAACTGCTACGGCTGTATGTCCTGAACCTGTTTCAAGTTGTTAAAAGTCTATCTTTATGTCAAAAAAGTTAAATTGCTACCCCAGAGACTTTTAAAAATTGAAAAATCTTTATCGAACACTTCAGCAAAGTATTTTACCTAAAAAATTTAAACTAAGTTATTTAATTTCACACATGAATTATTGAGTATCAACATACCTAACATTGTGAACATCAATTTACATCAGGAAATATTAATAGGAATTGTTGAACATAAAGCGTACTCAAAGAATTATATAAAATCATCCTTTAAATTCTTCCCATTTGGACTTAAAAGTTTCAATTTATATGTAAACGGGTAACCTTACCGTCGTGACTATGAAATGTTATACAATGGATAGCAATCTCTTTGTTCAAGACCTTTTTACGACTTAATAGAAAATATTGTTTCATGAAACGATAGAGGAACAGGAATAGATGTCAAAGCATATGCTGACATTAGTAATTTTTGTGCATATGATCTCACGACTGACCTTTCAGTTTGTAACTCAAATCACTTAAACATTTTAAAAAGGGAACATTAGGATTAGATCTATTTTTTGGTGAAAGTTTGCAATCGCCAATCACAGTCTTGGTATATTTGTAACATCCTCAGCCCATAGAAATTGATAGAGTAGGCAACACACTTATGATTTATTAAAGATGAACGACGAAGAAATAAAACCTGTATTTTAAAACGTGCCACGATTTATTAATGAAATAGGATCTGTGAAACTAGAGGATACTGGTTTCGTATTCAACACTTCGCCTAGACACATTACAGCTGGGGGACATTGGATTCCAATCTATTGGGAAAAAATGATACTGCTTATCTCATTAATTCTTTGGATTTAAAATTTATATTGTCATTTCATTTTAAAAATATAAATAAATTATATAAAACTATGTCACACCCTGTTCAACCCTCTTATTCCATTTTATGTGGAGTCTATTGTATTTGTTTCATTATATGCTTTTAAATATTGTTTGTTTTAATTAAATTGCAAATATTTTGATGTTAAAAATTTGGATGTCAATGAATAAGAAAATTCTAATTATGTAGTAAATATTTTAAAATTTTATTAATATCATTATATTCCAATAGCATTCTTAAACAGAAGTTATCACATCATTCATTAAATATTTTATCTCTTACAGAAAGTATTGGGGATGATTTGGAAATCGAAGTTAAAAATCCCCGAATGGGTCCTTCAGGGAAAGCAACGTTTATGTGCTTCCTTCCAATGCAAAAGGAAAAAGATACATCTACAGCTCTTGAGCTATCTGGTAATCAATATTATTAAACTCTAATAACATTCATAAACGGAAGTTATCACATCATTGATTAAATATGTTAAGCCTTACAGAAAGGGATGGGAATGATTATGAAATAGAAGCTGAAAACCAAGGAATGGATTGTAAAGAGTGCAACATTTATGTGCATCCTTCCAGTACAAAGAAAAAAGGGGGCAAGAAAAGATATAATGAACAAAAAAATTGGCAGCAGCACTCGACGAGTGTCAAGTAAGTGAAAGAGAGGCAGTCTATCTACTTAAAGCATTTTCAGAAGCAATACATTTCAATCCTGCTGATTATTTTTTAAACAGAACTGCTTTCCGAATACAACGAAACAGTTATCACAAACACAGTGCTAATTTAATTAAAAACAAGTTTTTATAATTAACCTTTGAAGCTGTTACTATTCATTGGGATATTCCAGAAGCCACATTTTTGGAAATATGTTCTGCAGTGATAGACGTCATTGAACAATGGAATTTAAAAGAAATAGCTCAAACATTAGTTTTTGATACTACAGCAGCAAACACAGGAAGAATAAACGGAGCTGCCCTTCGCATAGAAACGAAATTGAAGAAGCACCTACTTTTTATTGGACGCCTTCTTCATTTTGCCAAAAATATTTTGTCTACAGTGTTTGGTGAAATATTTCCCTCTTCAGTTGGTCCTTATATTCCCTTATTTAGAATATTTAAAAAAAGTTGGTGCAAAATTAAAAAAAAAATCACTGATGCATTACAAGACATTAAAGAAGTCATAAATGGTTAATGATAAAAATGTAATAGATTTTTTCTTTTAAAATTATCTTAAATGTGGCCTGGTGATGATTATAAGGAAATTTTGGAGTTGATTTTATTATTCTTGGGACACCAGATTTAATGTAATATCAAAAAACCTGGATGTCATCAAGCGAGATTTGTGGCGAAAGGAATTTATGCATTAAAAAATTACTTATTTCGTGTGCAATTCCCACTTGAACCAGAAGAGTCTGACGCATTCCTCGAGATAATTACTTTTATGATAAAACGTTTCTGCACTTACTGGTTCAGAGTTTCTTACCCTGAGAAGGCTAATCTAACTGATATAAATTTGCTGAGGTTGCTAGTTAATTATCCAAATGAAAATTTCTCTAATAAGGCTGTAAGCAAATTTGCACATTATCTTTACTACTTGAATGAGGAATGTATTTTATTCTCTTTATTGATAATGAATTGAGCGATGACAAAATTTCATATGGGAGAAAAACTAGTGAAATCTATTAAAAACTTCTATAGTGATAATGCTACAGATATTAAAAGAAATTGATTACAAGAAGTTCTGATGTTGATAGATTTTTATCACAATCAAATGATATTATTTTCACTCAGCTAATAACTGAAAATTCTATAAACTTATTCAAAAGATTCAACTAAAAAGAAGACTTTTTAAAATTACATCCAGCAAATTGGGAAGGACGTGTATCTTACCTGAAGGCTAAATAAATAATAAGAAATTTAAAAGTTGAAAATGGTGCAGCACAAAGGGAAATTAAACTGGTTGCAGTTTTTAATAGCATAATAACAAAAGATGACGAAAAAATTGTAACTTTTGCAAGTAAGTAATCATGTACACGTAGTGTTAATATTTGAAAATGCAATTATAAAATGGCGCTTGTCTAATTAGGCTCTTTTTTTTCAGGTTATTGGGGACTACCATAGAAAAATCCCAAATGCCAACTTACAGACACTTAGCCAGTTTTAAGTTTTGATAAGATCAAATAAATTGTAAATTAATAAAAAATATATATATTTTTATCATTATTAACCAATTAAAATCATGCATTTGCTAATTTTAATAGAAGAAATCGTACATTCTCAGTTAATAATGGTATCATTAATTTCTTTGTTTTCAGCATCTTGAGGGAAACTTCAAGGGAAAGTCGCCAAGGATTAATAAAATTTTATTGACTTGAAAATTAACAGAGATTACCTTCACATGCAAAGGAACAAAATTAGCACGATTCCGGAAAAGAAATAAAAAATTGAAAAATAAGTGGCCCCCTAATATATATATATATATATATATATAATATATATATATTATATATATATATATATATATATATATATATTAATATGTATTATATATAATATATATATATATAGTATTTATATATATATTATATATATATCATATATATAATATATAATCTATATTATTATATATATTATATATATATATATAGTATATATATATATATTATATATATATATATATATATATATTAGTTATATTATTATTATATATAATATATATATTAATATATATATATATATAATATATATAGTATATTATATATACACACATATATATATATATATATATGATATTATACTATATCTTATATATATATATATATACTATATAATTATATATATAATATATATTATATATATATAGTAATCAACAACTCTCCAGGAATGGACTTTCGTCCTGTCAGTGGACCCCTTCGAGAAAGGCGAGAAAGGTCAATTGGAGAGCAAGGGAGCTAACGGCTAAATCCGCTGCTGGCCAGGCCTATCGTGGACTGTGGTTATTTTAATTTCCTTTGTAAAAATTAATTTATATATATGTACTTATTAACGCCTGAGTGGGACGAAGCTAGAGTTAATAGAGAATAGGCTCACATTCTCTCGCTCCAACCCAGTCTCGAACCTGGGCCCCCTCGCTTGCTAGTGCGAGTGCTCTTCCACTGAGGTACGGCACCCTTCTATATATTATATATATATATAGTATAATATATATATATATATATTATATATAGTTATAGTATATATATATTAGTATATATTATATATATTATATATATATATATATATATATATATAATAATATGTATATATATATATATATTATATATATATATATATTATATATATATATTAATATATAATATATATATATATATATATAAACTTAAAATTAAAGTTTCAGGAAAATTCATGTTATATTTATATATAGACCAGATTTCTTATGACGTGACGAATTTGACGATGCTATTTAGTTGTATACCGACCTTCTTCAGGTGAACAGTGTTTGTAATACATTCAAAGTTGTAGTCATGGGATTTATATCTTATATTCAACGGAGATGGTTTTTTTAAAAACATGATGCCAAAAATGTCTTAAGTTATAGCCATCAGATTGTTTCTGCAGAGGGTGTCTTGATAGACCAGTCATGACCACTGCTAAATTGAGCAATGTATGTGTATCTGATAAGGTACATGGTAACAGAATACGGGCATCGGTAGCTGTGAAAGAGAGACATGAAACAATATACTTCGATATAACATTAAATTTTAATAGTATAATACCTATACTGGTTTGACATATTGAGAAAATTACGGAAACTAACAATGTGCATAAAATATTTATATTAAGAGTGGAATTATTTAAAATGAAGATTCCTGTCCCTATTCATTATGTTGAGCAGTTTTTCAATGCCGTGAAATAAGATACCCTTTTATGCCGAATTCAAGAAATTAGATGAGACAGAGTTTCTAAAGAGAGAATTTTGAATACGCACATACTTGTATGATTGAGCATCAGGAGCGAAAATGAGTAGATCTGGAGGATAATGTTCGACAGTTTGAAAGGCGCAGAGTATCACCGCAAAGGACTTTGTTTTGGCTCAGGTAAAGCTTATGTTACGCTTAGCCAAATATACATGATTCTATATTTAAATAAAGGTTTAGTAAATATAAGTGTTATAAAATATATCTAAAAGAAATTTGCTTCATTTTCCTCTTACATATAAGTTATGATATAAATAGGATAGGTATGATATCATTGATGTATAACAGATATGGTTATAATATGTTATAACGAGTTAGTAGTTTATTAGTATATCGTTATTAGTTAGTTTAATTATATTATAGCTATAGTAGTAGTAGTATAAATGACACGCCTTATACTATATTATATATATATATATATATATTTATATATATATTTATATATATGTATAGTATAGATTAGATATATAATGAATATATACCTGACTAGTTAGTATAGTACGTAATATATTTAGTATGAGTATATAATATATAAGTAGTATATAATAGCTAGAAATATATACTCTAGCTAGACGTGATAGAGATATATATAGATACTAGTATATATATATTTATTAACGTAGTAGTAGATTATATATAATATATCTTAACTTAATATATAACTAGTATATATAGTATCATATTATATAAGTATAGGTATGATATAGTGTACCTATATATATTAGTATATTATAGTATTTAGTTAGTATATTATATAGTTCATAGGTACTATTTATATGGTATAGTGTATATTATAGTATAATATTATATTATATAACTATATATATATATAATTATTGCGTATATATATATATTAATTAGGTACTATATAAATCTATATATATATACTATAGATATACTATATTATATATATATAGTATATAGTATATAATATATATATATATATGATTATATATAGAAGTATATATATAATATAGTATAGTATATACTATACTAATATATATATAGTTAATATAATATTTTATATATAATAATTATATAGATATATATATATATATATATATAATAATATATCTATATGATAATATATATATATTATATATATATATATTATATATATATATATTTCTTATATCATATATTATATATATATATATATATAATTTCTACTGTTCAAAAAACAAGGAAGTTATTTTAAAAAAAAATGTGTTTTCAAATATGACGTGAAGTAGAAGAGCAGTACAGCAATAGCGCATAGCCAATAGGGAGGGGGCTAAAAAAATGGGGGTTCTTGAGCTACTGCCTTATTGACTTACAGCTTTAGAGCCAATAAGAAACATGTTTTTATTGTTAAAGATTAAGAATTTTTAGTAAAAACATGAAATGTTATTCAAAAACTTTAATAATGAAGCAGGTTTTTTCTATAAATAAAGTAAAATGTTTAATTTAAAATTAAATTTTGAACTCAAAGTATAGAAAACGGTTGATATGAAAAGAAATAAAAATAGTGAAGTAATCACTCTACTAAAAGTTTAGAACGCCTGTGCCCAAAAAGTAGCTCGAGAGCAAAGTGTTGCTCGCGTACCGTTTAAATATGGATAGCGTATTCAGATTCATCACGTTTATTAAAAATAAAATAGTTTTATAAATTATATATATATATATATATATTATGTATATAACATACTATATATTATATATATATATATATATATATATATATATATATATATATATATATATATATATATATTACTGTGTGTGGCTGGAATAAAATTTTTAAATTCTTTATTTGCTCGCGATAGACTAAGGTGGACACCACTGGTTTAGAATAACTTCACAACAAGAAAATATATATACGTTCGCACGTCAATATTGCTCCTGCAAGCGCACGCGTTGGTTTCTCGCCAAATCACACCTGTTTTCACCTGCGGGTAACCGTGAGGGCCTTCCCGCAACCCATTAGAGAGTTGAAACAGTCGTATAAGAACTCTGCCGGAATCCTTGTACAGAGCTTTCAGGGGGTGTAGCGGTGCGCTAGCATCGATTCGGCAGATGATTCACCATCTACAATAAAAAGTTCCATATATGTGGAGGGACACAAACTCTCTAAGATATCCTAAAAGAGAACCTAAAACTTTATTGAGGCTGCATCCCTTTTTTGGGGAATGCCACCTGAATATAACATTTTCTACTACGAGGTGACATCACTACACTGTACACCAATTTTAAACCGATACAGATAATAGAACTCAAGATTGAAAAACCGGACATTATTTTTTAGCCATAATACTCACTTAACCTCGGTTACAACTATGTTACGTCATGAGAAAGGGCCTTACAAAATATTAATGGGATACGACATTTCTAAGAAGTACCTCCTAGGAGATCAAACCAGCAGTTCCGCAGCATCATTTGGACGTAACCTCTTCTATGACGAGGTTAGGATATAAGAAAGGGGTTGAAAATTTGAACGGGATACGACGTCTCTGAGAAGTACCTCCTGAGAGATCGAACAAGCATTACGGGTACAGAAAATGGCTCCGAACTCATTTGCGTCGACATTTAAAGGTTCTGAAATCCTCAAATTTGAGATCTACGTCCTTTAGAACATATACAATAACACCAACATATAGTGTTAAGCACATGTTCACTAACTCGGCACCCCACCGGTTTTGGAGCCGATACCTACAATGACTCATTTCCTCCGTTATATGAGACTTCTTCTTATACAGCGCTTCTGTCTGGTATGCCGTCCTTCCATCAATTTTGATCTTTTTTCACATCTCCATGTTTTTCAATTGGGACCTCACTCCGGGGTGGCCTCAGACATTCTTGGGAGTTCTAAAACCTTCAAAGTCGGAATCTACAGTACGTCCTTAGAAGTATATATAAGGACAACCAGACTTGACCCATTATAAAAATATTTCAAGATTTCTACTTGGACTCCGGTTACGACTCCAGCTCAGACTACGGCTCCAAATCATTTAATAAGATACTTCATTTAAAGTTCGGATTCTAATTCTTCCATTCTCTTCTAGATATTCTATAATTTTAACCTCTTACCGGAGCATTTCAAAATTTGGGGCTGAGCCCCATCACACATTGGACGTAGCTGCGTGAAACCTTGTCTCCCGGGTAGAGGGAACATTTTCAATCGCTTTAGGGTAAGCAAGTTTGAATGGGATAGCTCAAATATGAAACCCCTAAATTGGAGGGGGAAACTTACGTAAAGACCAATAAAGACGAGTATCCCTCAGAGATCGAACCAGCGGTAAAGCGTCTGCAAATGGCGTCGATATCTGAAAAAGGATCCAAATTGAACTTAATTAAACTAAGAGAGTAATAATAATAGAAAAATCACTAAAGACGAACGCTGATCTAGCGACCATATAATTTAGGGCTTAAGCGCAAGAGGCAGGGTTTAAGTGATATAGCATTTTTATACAAGTATGATCTAAGATTCACAGGCCGTAAACTTAGGTGTGCGAGTTTGATTGTAACTAACGTACTAATATATATAGTAATGATAACTGAATATACTAGATATAATGTAAGAGTATATACTAAGTATATATATAATATGTAGCTATATTATACATAATATGCTTATAGTAATATATATAATCTATTATATAGATATAATATATAATATATATTTATATATATTAATATATAGTATTATATACATAGGTTCTCGATGCATTAAAGTAGTATATATATATATATATATATAGGTATATAATATATATATAGGTAATAGTTATAGTATTTAGTATATAGTATATAGTATGGTATACGTTTATTATATATACAATATTATGGTACTGTAATATCGTTTTCATATAATTAATATAAACTTAATATATATATAATAGTCTATATATGGCACTATATATATCTAATAGTATATAATATCGATACTAGTGGAATGTAGGGTATACTATTATTATAATATAGTAGTATATATATTATATGTATTATAATCTGTTAGTTATCTTTAACTATTCTGTTGTATACCACTAATACTATAGTTTGTTTGTAATAGTAGTAATATATATATACTATATATAATATAGTAGTATATAGTTGTCTAGTTTGATGTATGATATGATATATATATATATAATATCTAACTATATAGTAAAAGAACTTGAATATTATATAATGCATGATATACGTTATATAATATATATATATATATGGTAGTTATTATATAGTAATTAAGTATAGTAGTCATTAAAACAAGCAATTACTATATAAATAATATGTATTATTGAGAATAAATAGTTAATAGAATAAGTTATACTAGTTAGTATAATAGTATTATCATAATATGAGCTATAGATAGTAGATTGGTAATGTAATATAGCGGATATATATATATATATTAGGTACTGTATTATATAGTATACAACTATTAGTCTATTATATATATATTATATACTATAGTTTCTGTAAAGAAATGTTTTAAACGAAAAAATTATTTATGTAAATAATTTGGTATTTTCTTTGAAGAACAATGAAAACAAAAAAAGGATCAACAGCAGCAATAATTTAAAATTAAGAGTAAGCACGTTTTAGAAATATATTATATAAGGTATGATACATATATATATATATTATAGTATATATATATATCTATTATAATAATATAAGTATACTCATATAGTATAGTGTTATACTTTATACTAATATATAAGATAGTACTATTACTGATTATATGTTAGTATTATATTATATACGGCTACTTGTACGTACGATATAACTATATTATATATGATATACTATATACGCTATTATACTGAGTACAATATATATATCTATATTATATAGTATATAGTATATATACATAGAGGATACTTATATTTAGTATATTTAGACGAAGGAATGCAAATATTATTACTTATAATTATATATTTATTAGTATTATATATTATATATATACTAGTTACCTGTATATCATATATATTATTAGGGATCGAAGTAGCTGGTAACTTTTGTGAGCCTAGCTATGACTAGGTATATATGACTGGTCACCATAACATTCGTGACACCATCTTCTCTGGACGGCACTTTCGCTCCTGTCAGTTGGGGGCCAGCAATCTTTAAATTCGCTCGAAACTCTGGAATCTGGGAGTGCGACTCTAGGAAAACTCTTTCTTCAGGCCCAATGGGATTTCGATGCTAGTGCCTTCAGAGGTTTTATACTCAGGGTTAGGGTTGTTCACCCTTTCATGGAACTAACATCTTTCTTCCTATCTATTGTCGTCAAAATCTGTTCTCCAGAGGCTCTCTTATAGATCCCCTGTTTCTAAGGCGCAAAAGTTTCCGGATGCTGGCCAGGAAGTTTTTTCAAGCAAAGAAAACAAAGTTAAAGGGCCTGGGTTTGCTAGCTCTGGTCCAGTCTCCGCTTGAAGCTGGGTGGCGGGAGAGGAACTTCTTGCTTATGTGCTGAACGCATCAATTAATTGCTTCTAATAATACCATTCCTGTCTACTGTTTTAATCTTAATAAATAATAAATTGATATTTAGTAAATAGTGATAATATGTTATAGTTGATATTATAATTATTAATAGAAATAATAAAATATCTACAGGACATTTCAGGAGGACAATTCAATTCATAACTGGGTTTTATTTAATTTCAGCAGGACAATTGCAATAATATCAAATTGATAAGGAGAGTGATATTGTTCTATTGTACGGATTATTTATATTGCATAATGTGAATCTTAGCATGGATATAGGTAGACCTTAGTATATACATATATCTTAGGTATATAAATGTGTATTATAATGATAGTATTAATATATATATGAATATTGTATATATATAGTATATATATATATATGGTAGGTATTATATATTTAATATATAGTATATATATAGGTATATATGGATATAGTATACTATATATATATATATCGACTATATAAGTTTATATTAATATAGATAGTAGTAATATAGTTTATACTATATTGTATAATATGTGTAGGCAGGACTGGGGTGTCGTAACGGCCTGACTATCAATGTAACTAGAGAACGGCAGCACCTAGAGTAAAACAAATTATATTTGGAATCAACGAAAAATTAAGAGAGGAGTTTGTATTGTTTTTTATTTTTTCTTTTTTCTATTTTTTTGGGCAATTTTTCATCGGAATTATTTAAAAAGTTTGCGATTTACCCTATGGTATTCCTTTAGTTAAAAGAAGAATAATACTCTATGGTATTGACTTTTTAAACTAAATGCACAGTAGCCGTACTAAGGGAAACTGGCAAAGATGGCAGGATAAGTACAGGTCTTCTCGGAACGTCCCGTGGACCTCGAGCGGGGAGGGACTTTCGTCCCCCTTACTGTCCCCGGTCAGCTCCGAAGCCCCCTTAAATGAAAAAAAAAATATTTTAAATAATTTCCGATGCAAAAAATGCAAAAAAAAAAAAAAAAAAAATTTTTTACAATAAAAATCCTTTCTTAAAATTTTCCGCTGATTCGAAATATATAATTTGTTTTACTGTAGGTGCTGCCATTCTCTAGTTAAATGAATGTCAGGCTTTAGACAGTCTGAATAGTTATTGGTATATATATTTTATTTGCTCACTGTTTTGTCATCCTCTCTATGTCCATCCCCCGGTCCCTGCTAAAGGAGGGTGCCCCTTTCGCTACGCTCGTGTGGCCGGTGGATTTTTTATAAAAAAATACTCCTAAATTTTTTAAAAAAATTAAAAAAAATACAAATAAAGAGCTAAGTATATATATATTATAAGATATTATATAATAATTCTGATATATAGTATATCATTATATATAATATATATATATTAATATATCATATAATATTATTATATATATATAGTATAGAGTATATATATATATTAATAGGAAGTTGTCCTTAAAAGGATGTATAACCGATATCATATGACACGAGCGATGTAATTCGATTTTTTCGATTATCTTCAAGGCAATAGAGTGTGAGGGTTGACAAAGTTTTTTTTTTTTTTTACTAAAGGAATAGCCAAAAGTTTAAATCGCAAAGATAGAAAGAGTCGAGGTCTCTCGGCCTCAGCGGGGGCGGCGGGGGGACCGTCCCCTCTGTCCCCCGTCGGCTGGAGCCCCTTTAAAAAAAAATAAACAGAAATTAACAATAAAAATTAACGGATGATAGAAAATAAATCAACATGTGGCAACTCTTTCTCTTCTTCTATTGGAGTTTCTAGCTTACACACGTCCACTGCATGGTTAGTATCCATGATTGCTTGAGAATGAAATGATGAAATCTGTTTTTTATGTAACAGTCCTTTTAAAGGATAAAGTGCCCTATATACTATAGTAGGTATATATATATGATACGTAATGATATTATGTATATAAAGTTTATAGTATATGTATAAGTCTATATAGTATATATATATATATATATATATATATATATGTATATATATGGTATATATCAGTTATATAGAAAGAAAAAAGTTCTAGGGTTTTAAAATAACAACTTTTTGAGTCTTTTCAACTACTTTTCGGGTTCCTGTGAGCTCCAACCTCTAAGAAGTTAACTTTACTACTTTTTGGATAGTAGGAATGGAAACTACTACTTGTAGTAGTCAAGAATGCTTTTTAGTATAGTAAGTCAAACGATGAACTTTTTGTAAGTTGTTAAATGACAACTTAAATTTGTAAACTACTCTTTTTTCTACCGTTAATTATGTAGTAGCAAGAAGAGTAGTAAATTTTACTACTGTTAAAGTCGTTATATTTACTACTTGTGTAGTTTGTCATTGATGGATGATTGTAACAATATATTCCACGCATCTGACCCCCATCAATGTATCTGCAACTTGAAGTTCTATTTCATGACCTCATGAGATATGACGTCACATCACGTCCATGTGGACTCGATTTAAAAGATCGATCTATAGATTCGGAGCTCAGCCGGGGACGCAGTCGGAAGT
>JABUQX010050948.1:0-7500 GCA_015478945.1 Trachelipus rathkii
TAATATTATAACTAGGTGGGTACAGTGGGGGCCGACGCCTAAAGGAAGGGGGAATGAAAGGGAAGTGCATCGGCAGTGGAGGGGGAGTGAAGACGTAAGGGTAGTAGAAGCATATGAAGTAAAATTAAGTAAGAGATCAAAGAGTGTGATAGGGAGTTATATGTCAAGAACGAACGATAGAAAAGACTTAAAAGGTAAAGGATACGGCTCAGTCTAACAAAATGAGACGGAGTAAATACGACCGTAAAAATAAGAGGTCAGATAAGGCAGTAAGAGAGAAGAAGAAGTGACAGTGAAAGGGTAAAGTGAGAAAAGCAAAGGCGTTGGTGACCAGACTCTCAATACTGAGAAAGCGTGACGATTAGAGTAGAGGGGGATGACAACTATGCGCGATATACGACTAGTTATAAATAGGAGCTAACTGGGCAGCAAAGAGTGGAAATAGTGGATCAAAAGTGGATAATAAGACTCAGAGTACACAAGATACAAGGCAGGGAGCAAGCTAAGAGAAGACAAGGTGGGACCTTATAATAAACATCTCAAAGTAAATGGATAAACCTGTGAGTGAGCTCAATAACCAATTCACACATAGTTTTCTATAGTGATGTAATGAGCGAAAGAGTCAGTGCTTTGCAAGAGAGAGAGAGAGATTTTTTATAGCATATTAGATAGTATTTGTGAATATAGAATCACTTAGTGCAGAGAGCGATATGTGTAGTATCAGGTTATATCGATGAGTAAGGAGCCAATAGAATTCAAAGTTATCTGTAGACCTATTCACTCCTTTTAATCTATAATCTACAAAATTTAAAACTGCTCTCAGCAGTATTTGTGAGTGATCAAACGAGCACTAACTATATTGGAGTAAATATATAACTGTCATGCGTGAGAATCGATTCTCTGGCTCTTTATTAGTGAACTAGCTTGAGGGAAGATTGTCCACGGAAAACTCGCCACAGAGGAGTGGAATAACCTGTATTTATGTTGTAGTAATCACGTGAGGCAGTATTAATAATGAGTGCAACAAAAAGTTCAAGCTATTAGCGTCTGTCAAATAGCAAAAATTTCTCGTGTATAGAATGAATTAATCAGGATGTCGTAGGAGATCGTAGACTCGGGTTGGATATAACGTGCTAGTGTGGGAAACGTTGACGGTGGCGAAAGAGAAAGACAAAAAGGAGGAGCAAAGAGTGGGTGCCAAAAGAATACCCGAGAGCAACAAATAGCAGTATTAGGTGTCATGATACGCTACATTACAAGGATTGGTATAGAGTAGGATTCACGTTTGAGATCGATAACTTCGAAGAGGGTCACCATCTGGGGCGAAGAGAAGAAATTATCTTTTATTATTCAGAGTCATGCGTGCAGACGTGGAGAAGGGACGGGAGAGAAAAAGTTACTCGTAAGAGACTTTTCTCCAAGACGTGGGAATTAAAGTGTCGTAGCGATCAGAAGACCAAGGAATAAATCAACCAACGGCGGAGGATAGAGCCCAAAGAAATTAACTTAGGTAGGAAGATGAGATCACCTCCCTCAGAAAGGAACACCGCGAAAAAAATAGTGACGCAACGACAATTGCCTGGACTTCGACTCCAACAACGTATAAAGCCAGTATTGAACTTACGGGGAAAGACATAGAAGGACACCAAGGCCCGACCAGGAGCCGCCGAAAAACCTGTCATTAAACTCATGATTGGAATTACATTATGAGTGGAGCCGCGCAGCAGAGAGGGACAGAGGGGGACGAAAGCCCCTCATCTCAATTGCTCGAGGGGACCAGTGCTTTCACCCGAAATGTGAAGGTGTCCTTTGAGTAGAAGATACCCCACCGTATCAACGGTATTATTGTATACTTTTTCTACCACACTCTCTGAGGAAGGTCGGTGAAGGTTTGTTATATATATAATAAAACGGACGTGTGAAGAGCGATAATTAAGAGAATATATCTAAAAAATGATTAAATGCTATGTAAAAACCGTCAATATAAGGATATCAAGATATTCACAACAGAAACTGATATGAACCAATTGCACATAATATCAACCTAAACGACTCAACTTTAATGTATAAATAATATTTATAACTATTATTATAAATTGATTTATAAATTTGTAATAATTGATTCAATATTCTATTATTAGTTTAGATAAGAAAAATAAAGAAAGACAGAGCACCAGAAACGGCGACACACCACCGCAAGACATATCGCTGCGCAATGCTATGACGGGTTCCTAGAGTAAAAGATATTTTGTGCTACTCGATGAATAATCCTTTCTGAAAGAATCAAATTAAATGATAGAAGAAAGATGAAGCCAAGATATTGATATCTATGTTGTTTTTTTGTCCAACAGGCGGTTTGATCCGACACTAACGAAATATATCACCAACACCGAACCGAACAGCATTGGACCAACGTTAGAGAAAAAACACAGAATATAAAATGTCAGGTGTACACTCCAGTAAGTCTAACACGAGGAGATGGCAAAAGGTCAGATCGGAAAGTAATATGGTGGGTGTAGGATTACCTACCCCCTGCCGGTAGGTAGCCGTGGTAAAGTAATCTAGTGTCCATTATGATATAGAATATATATAGAGAGATTATATATAGATAAATATATATATAGATTATATAATAATATAATAATGAATTCAAAAAATAGAAAAAGAATATAGATATATATAATAATTAGATATAATAGATATATATATTATTTACCAAATCTTAAAAATTACCAGAAATTCTTATAGCACAGAATTATAGAGAGAGGATCATCTAAATATTTATAATACACAATTGTACATGTCTATAGTAAATATGTATTTTTACCAAATATCGAGAAAGAAGTAGTATATATAGTAAATAGTATAAAATTACCACATCTACCTAACCTCAATATAGGTATAGAATTAATAGATATGCAGATGGTAATAAAAAATAATATTTTATTATGATCATCATAAATAAGATCGCAAAGACAGGTGAAAAAAAAAGTACAAGTAAAAATAGATGCGTAAATCAAAAATGTGACACTGGGTAACACCTGAAACAGCAATACGAAGAGGAGACAGGTATGAGTGGACGGAAATAACGGTAACAAGATCTATCCCTGCCGTGTCCTCTACCATCTGACGGAGCTTGATAGATATAACCTTCAAACACGCGGAATTACTCAGGAAAAGTTTCGAGAGGCCTCCAATTTGGCAGTAAGATACTATTAGTAAACAAGTTCGAACATACTGTAAACCATGAGACTAATAGACATGCGTTACCTAAAGTATTTGAAAAACATAAAAATAATTTATAAATAATAAAATAAATAAATAAATATATATATAAAGAAAAAAGAATGATGTTAATAAGAAATAATAATAATAATAGAATAATAAAAAAAATATAAAATAATATAATAATAAAGATATGCCAATGAATCGGATTAGAGCAATGAGGAACGGGGTAACAAAATAAACCGAAATCCGGGTACGCGCTGGAGATGGGGCGCGTAGGTAAAAATCACGAAGATATATCGGGCAATTAAAAAGTAAGAGAAAACTGGGTGATAGAGGCTCTCATTAAATAAGCGAAGGAGGCCGCGCCTTCAAGAACGTGAAAAAATATAAGTCAGCCCAGAAAAAATATAAGGAGTGGAGCAAGACAGCAAAAAAAACGGTGTGAGAGTGTGCACTAAGGCGTGAAGGAGGCGCCTGGACAGTGACGACAGTGACAAATAAAAACGAACACCGCGAACCGCGAGCTCAACAGGTGGGTCAAACGAACAACAGCCGTGAGCTAGAGGGGAAAACGGACAGACAGAGCCAGATGGCGGTGAAAAAAGAGGGAAGATAGGGATAAAGGGGAGCAAGGTGAGAAAGATGCAAGAAAATAGCGATATGAATGGAGACAGGTCGGCGACAAGAGACGAGAAGTAAAAACCATATTTCGAAGCAGGTGTGGTAATGTCAGAAGAAGAGTCGGCGCTAGCTCCGAGCGTAAACATCCCGCCTCAGAAGTCAGACTAAGCTCCAAGAGGAGCAAGCTCATAAACAGCGTGAAACATCCAACAAGTTGACACAATAGTGCCGAAACTAACGACTAGTGACCTGAGGTGCCGGGAAAACGAAGAGATTAGAGCAGAATACAGTTTAAGATTAGATGGTGATAGGGGTTAACGGAGAATCGGGATGAGAGGGAGGATATAGATCTAGTAGGAGTGTAAGAGTAAAGTCTAATGGTGAAGATAATGGTGTTATATATACTGGTAAGTAAACTGGAGGAGAACTAAAAGAGGACGCATACGGATAGACAATGAAGGATATATAAAGGCGTGTTTAAACGTAGTTGGGTTATATCTCAATTCGTTGGTGTTAATATTTTCCACGTTTTACCTAGACTTTTACTTTAGCGAGTAGCAAGTGAACACACAGAGAGTGAGAGTGTGTGTAGTAGGAGGAGAGTGTAATTATATTGCAGAGTGTCTCATACTTGTTACAGAGTGTGAGTGACATATTGGCCGGTAGACCAAGAGATATTAATAGTGAGGTGAAAAGGGGGCAAACGAAGTGATAGTAGAGTTGAAGATAAAATAATAAGTAGAAAGTAGAAAAGTGCCGTATCAGAAGGTCGTAAAATCAAGGGTATGTATCACGGAAAATAAGTAAGTCACATACTCACCTTATGACGAAGGGGAGGCGGAACTCAGTGAGTCAAATAGAGTGTGAACTCAGATCAGATCAGGCAAGAGCTGACCCAAAGATTGAGGATCGAGTCAAAGATCATAGAAGTAGATAAGAAAAAAAGAAAAAAAGAAGCGAATTGAGAGACTAGTAAACATTAAGTGAGAAGACCTCATATAAAGATAACCTGAGGAATTACAGACCCTCACACCAAGTGAAAAAGTAAACTTTTCACATGACCAGGTGAATGTATATAAGAATATGAGCAGAACATATAGCAACGGGTAGGATATGAAGTGAAAAAAGGGGAAGTGCGGGAAGAGCACCTACAATATGGGGCGAGTGGATAAGGAACAGGGGATTCACTCCAGAGAAAATGCCGCGTGAGTGAATAAAAGAAAACATCAAAGTAAGGAAATTATCCATATCAGAAATAATAGGGGGTAGTAGTGTAGATAGCTGTGAGAAGAGGGGGGATGGGGGGAAAGAGAGATAAGCGAGGAATAAGAGAGAAGAACTGGGGTGGTGGGAGCATACTCATAAAAGTAAAATACGCTCATAGTGCATCACCCAATCATAAAAATGATGAACAATATTATATGGTATTCAAATACAGTGAGATTATGCCAAGCTCACCACTCTCAGCATGAGCATGAGGGGGAAAGGACGCTATAGCTCGAGGCAATAGTAATGATAAAGAATAGAATGAGGCGGTAGACTGACGGCAGAACGGTAGGAATATGAAAGGTTCTAAAGCCAGACAGAAATATCGGACTCAAAAGTATAAAAATAAATGAGTAGAAGACGAGATAATGAAACCAAAACACTCCACGAGGAATAGAGTGAATAAAGTGAAGAAACAGTGGCCGTCCAACCAATCAGGTCTAGGACTAAATTACGTGAATAAACTCAAACTAGTCAATAATCAGCTATGCGCTCATCGGTTAATATCATAGAACGATATAAAGATAAAGAATAGGTGAGGATATGGTAGGCCAATGTCTAATTAATAAGGGATGATGAATGAACAAATAAAGACGAGAGGTAAGAGCGTGATGATATGGAAACGAGATATAACGAGAGTGAGAACAGAACCTAAGATAACACTAAGTGTGAAGAGGAAAAGGGATTAATAGAACAGTATAAGATCAACAGCTCAGGACGAGTTGTGACAATATACATGATATATATATATAGTATATTATTAAATATATACTATACGAGAAAAAGGGAAACAGTGGAAAGTAGGGAGGGAATAGAAGAAGAATATAAGATCTCAGAAAGAAGGAGGTTGGTATAGTCAAAATAAGCAATGATTGGGTGAGAGCAATAATCCATTCTGAACATACCTGACGAGATAGGCAAGGTTGAGACGGAGCAAAAGATCAACTGAGATACGCGTATAATAGAGTCAGATAAAGTGAAAATCGAGAGATGAGAGAAAGATAAGATAATAATAATCTCAGATATAGAAGCTAACTCATAGATAAGCCAGGGGTAGCGAACGACGTCAACCAGAGGGTGACGAAAGAGAAGAAATAGCGGATGAAGAAATTGGCCAAAAGATCGCTGTAGAAGACAGACCAAAAATACGGGAAAAGTGAACAGAGGGGAGAAGATAGTAAGAGTGATAGAGGAAGGAGAGGGAGCAACCACGTAGGACGGGGGATATGTGAGCGTGCATACTAGGGAAAGTGAGAAGGATGAGAGTAGAGAGAGATAAGAGAGAGAGAGAGAGTAGAGTAAGAGAGAGAAGAGATCAAAGTGAAGAGGAAATATATCCCACCACCTTGAATAAGGGGTAAGATATTTCGATAGGAAGGCTCAACTGGGGTGAAAGGAGAGACGAGGAAGACGAGAGAAAGTAAAAAGAGTGTAGCGTATTGTGCGAGATGACGAGAGTATAGAGAGAAAGCACACCGTAGCAGAGATGGAGGAGAGATCGTTACGACACACCGGACGTTAGTAAGAGCGAGAGAGTTATGCAGAGACAAGGAGTGAAGAGGAAGGAGCACGAGATGATGAAGAGTAAAGGAGAGCGAGTATCGAGAGTGAGAATGTGAGGAGGATGAGAGAGAAGAGAGAGAGAGAGGAGAAGCAACAGGGTGAAGAGGGGGGAAACGTTAAAGTGAAGCACGAATGTGTTGACGTACCAGGAATGAGACAGGAATAACGACAGCGGATTAAGAGCAGAGCTCCACTGAAGTAATAGAAATCATACAGTATATCTTTCGCCTGTTCATAAGTAAGATCACAAGAAGAATATAAGGGAAGAACAATGAGATGTTTATATGTAATTAGTAATATATGGAGTGACAAAATAGGTCCATAAAGGGAACTGGAAGTAGATACCTCATAAGGTAAGATAGTTAACAATTACTGTACGGCAGAAAATAGAAGGGTACTTAAAAAGAAAAGTAATATTATGCAACATGCCAGTAAATAGAAATGTGAAGAAGTCCATCAAATGGAGCGGTGAGGAATAAAAAGACGAAAATACTCTCACAAATCAACTTAATAATATATATATTATATATAATATATATTATATATATAGTCTATAACTAATAGACGCTAGTAGCGAATAGAGTAGCGTGTATATGTGAGAGGGTAAAGCAGCAGGTACAGGTAATATATGTATATATATATATATATAATATATACGTGCAGTATATATAATATAGTATTATATATATTATTATATATAGTATATATATATTTATAGTATATATATATATAGCTACTTGATTTGTAGTTTTGTGTCTTGTGTAATATAATATGATGGATATTTTTTATATATGATATCTAGTAGAATTATCGAAAATATAA
>JABUQX010050948.1:15000-20000 GCA_015478945.1 Trachelipus rathkii
TGTGTGGAATACTGTAATGAATTTTGAAGTTGGAAAATTGTCGAACAACGATGATGTGTGGTGTGGAGAAGGCGCGTTGTTAAGGTGGAGAAACCAATTGCTATTCTTTATTTTTCTAGACATTCGAGCCGAATGTCCTCTTCTTCGGCCGCTTCAACAAAAAATGCTCACAATAAACTTGCCATTGACAGGTCTGATCAGAAGCTAAGAACTTCTTGTGGAGAACTTCATGGATGCTTATGAAACTATCAACATAAACTTGACATTTGTTTACGCATTTCGATGACGCGCTTTTTTTCGGAGCGGTTATTTGTCAGTCTTTCCAACTGCGACGACGCTGCTTAGTAATTCAACGATTTTATAACTGTATACCTATTATTCATCACCAAGATTATATTATTTGAGAGGAAATTGGGGTTTATCTCTGAATTGTTTGTGTGATTCTGTATAGATAGAAACGCAGCGATCGACTTTCCTGGTTAGCGTTGCTCAGTAGCTTTCGAAATAATTTCGATGAATGACGTCTCTATTTTTGAAAACGTCAACAAATTGCGTTGTGAAAGGTCCAGTATTGACTTTCCTACTATCACATAGAAATCGGTTGTATGTCTTACGTCTGCAAGGATTAACTCATGCAAAACTCTGTGTTATTTTTTCCGGTCTTCTTTTGTTGATGGTCGTTCAAATTCATCTTCATCTGCATCGACTAACGTGTTGCTTTCCGTGTGTTGAAGCTTAGTATTATAATGTTTTTGATTTTGTTCATGTCATTATGTCAAAGGCTTCCTGCAGAATAAATAGATTTCTGCATTGCAGCTTTATTAAGTTATCATAACAAAAATTTTTTTTTACTTTTAATGCTGATGTCCTTTGTTCGTTAAAATAGTCAAATGCAGCTTTAAAAAGCACCGAAATCAATGAATACTTAAGCTTTAGAAAGCTCTTATACAAATTAAAAAGTGACCATTTTATGCCCGCGTCGTTGGCTTTGGTCACACTGGATGTTATCAAACAAAAATTTATATTATAATATCTTATATTATATTGATATATATATATTATAGTAGTTTATAGTATATTATATTATAATACATATATATATATAATATATATTACTATATATACTTATATATATATAATAATTATATATTTGGTGTGTATATACACACCCACTCTTAGAAAACTTGCTTAAAAAGAGTTAAGCAATGTTACCTTTTCTCAATTAGGGCACGAGAAAAAGGAAACGAAAATATTAAGGACAAATAAAGGTTTGATTTTATGGTTTTCAAGGAAACAATGTTATATCTTTGTGTGGAAGATTATGTTATGAGTGTAAAGATAGAAAGAAACTGAAGTTTTTGAGGCAATTGGAAAACAACCTTGGTTTCTCAATGCCTTAATTAGAATTCTGAAAGATCTTGTATTTGTGTCGCGGGGGTTCTCCACCCCCTTCCTAACGGGGTAATGAACGTCCCCCCCCCTGTGTGCCCCGTCGACTCGAGCCCCCTAATTTTTTGCCGTGTAATACCTTTGCAAATAATATATATATATAGATATAATATATATATTATATATATAGTATATATATATATATATATAATATTATTACAAGATATATATTAATATAATATATTTATATATATATATATATATATATATATATCTATTATATATTATAATTATATATATATATAATATATATATTATATATATATATATATATATTATATATATATAATAATTATATATATATATTATAATATATTATATATATATATAATTATAAATATATATATATATATATTATTATATATTATATATATATATATTAATATATATATATATAATTATATATATAAGTACATGTCCCCTGCTCCCCAAAAAACATAGCCAATATTATTTTATTTTATTTTTTTAAATTTTTTATTTTTTTACATTTCCTACACTAAAATTTTACAAGGATTCCAAAAATGTAATTCTTTTCGCTGTAGCTATTTTAGTTTTTTGGATTTTTTTTTTTTTTTTTTTTTTTTTTTTACAGTTTCGCACTAAAATATGTTATCAGGATTCCAACAATGTATTCTTTTCCTGCAGTTATTGTAGTTTTTGAGAAATGATTTTTTTTTTATACTTATACTTTATACCTTTATATTATATATATATATACTATTATATATATATATTTATATTAATATATATATATTATATATATAATTTATATATATATAATATATATATATATATATATATATAATATTCCAAGTGTGATCCTGTAACAATAAAGTTTTTGTGAATGTTTACTCTTTAGTAAAGGTATGACTCCTCGTTTTTTTATACAAATACTTGATATTTAGTAATCCTTCAATACGCTAAGATAACTTTTTATCTTTATTTATATATATATATTTAAGAATATATATATATATATTCATTATATTTTATTTCCTATTATTTTTACGTCTGATATTTAAGATCCTTCAATATAATAAATATATAATTTATATATTTATATATATATCTGGCATTAACTTGTTTTTTTTTTTGAGTCGAGTTATTTTGTTATTGAATAGAAATTTTGTCCACAACTCGAGTTTAAGAAGGAAAGAGTTTATTAAATAATTAAAGAAGTGATTAAATTTAATAATAGTTATTATAAAAGTTATTAAAGGTTATAAAGTTAATAAATTGCAGCTTTCACTCTTGATTGAATTAAATATTGAAGTTATATAGAGATATTATTTCCTATAATAATACCAATTAACTAAATAAACAAATTAGCGTTGGCCGAAGGCACCATGTGCGGTGCGGTGCGTGGTGCGCCCATTTTGGTGCGGTGCGGTGAGTGGTGCGCCCATTTTGGTGCGGTTGTCTGGTGATGTGTGGGTGCGTGTTTCTATTGTGTTTAATGATGGCTGCTGTGTGTGCGTCACATCATAATGTGTTGTTATTGTATGCTGTGTTTGTGGTTGTCGATTTGCTCTTTGATTTCAGATTATTATGTTCGGTATTTGGTGTCGAATGCGATTTAGTGGCTGTTTGTTTATTTAATTCTGTTGCGTGCGGGTAGCTGCTTGTGTCGTGTGGATGTGCGGTTGGTGGTGCTAGTGGCGGTGTCTTCAGATTTAATGTTCCTGTTGTTGTGGTGAGGTGCTTGCGCTGCAAGCGCTTTCTCGCTAGTTGTGATTATTATGAAGATTATTTTATTTGTGTTATTTTGATATTGGTTTAGGGTCATTTTACCTGATGTTGTGTCTATAGTGTTCATAACTTATTATTTAATTAACCTTTTATACCAACTTTATTAGATAACTTACATCAAAACTCATCTTTATGTGTTCTGTCTTTAAATTACGATTCGTTGTTGGGTAGTTAATTATATTTTAATAATGGCAGGGATAATGAATTTATATTATGTATGTAAGTTTTAGAAAAATTTCGATATCCCACTTTAAATGACATAAAATCGATATTTAATTTAATACGTTAATATCAATACAATATATCGATGTTCCATATAATACGATTTAATATCGATATCCAATTTAATACTACATAATATCGATATCGCTTGCAGCATGATAATATATTAATATCGCATTTATATGTAACTAGCACAGCAAATAAAAGCAAGGGATGAGAAGAATCTTTGTGAAAAAAAATAATTTAAATTCTTAAAATATTTACTTTTTAAAATACTTTTTACTCTACATTAATTTCATTTTTGTCTATTTCAGCCTATCTATCTATCTATCTATCTATTTATCTATCTATCTATCTATCTATCTATCTATCTATCTATCTATCTATCTATCAATCGTGTGATATACACAATATATTATATATATATTATATATATTATATATATATATATATATATCACCATACCCATACACATATATTATATATTATATATATATTATATATATATATATTAGTTATAATATATACTATTATATTATTATTATATATATATTCTTTTTACAGTTAGCACCACTGACATGGGCAGAGCCCTTTTCAAGGAAGGGGTGCAGAAAACTCACAGGAAACCCACCTCAATCCCCAGCCTGACAGGCCAAATCTCTCAGGTGAGCGCAGACGTGGCTTTAAAAGAGAGAAGATTAAGTATTAGTTGGAAAATACAGAAAGAAGGAAAGAGAGTTCCACGAACAGAGTAGCTGGAAAGAAAGAGGCATACCATAGCGAACAAGTCTGGGGTTCTCAATACTCACGCAAAATTTCATGCGAGATGATTGGAACTTGTTTGCGAGACGACTGCAATGGTAGGTGCCTATGCGGAAACTCCCTGACATCTACCGCTGTAGTTACCTATATGAAAAGATGATAGTGCGCCAACGTCACGTCGCGAGAGATAGAGGGTCAAGAGAGTTTGAAGTAGGTGGACAGTTTTATTAGTCTCTAGCTTTGACTGCAACCCTATCGTCATAGAAGGGTGCAGCGGAGCCCCCAAATGTGAGACAGTACTCCAACAAGGGCGAATAAGGCCCTATATCTGGAGTAGCTGTGCAAAGGAAAAAATTCCCGGGCAACCTGAACAGAACTCCCAGTTTCTTTGAGGCACCTTAGCAACCATTGTAAATATGAGGTTCCAAGACAATTTATTGTTTATGTTAAGACCAAGAATGTTTATGTGTTATTCACAGGAGAGACGTTAGAAGCCGTCGACAGGAAATAGGAAGTTGGAGGTGTCTTTGAATGAGGGAGTGTAGTAGAAGTTTGAGTTTTAAAGAGTTGAATTTTACAAGGTTGCGGTGCCCCCACCGGGAAATCCCATCCAGAATCGACAAGGATAGAATACGAAAGCTGAAGACGAGAGGCAACCTAGAAGCAAAAGAGGGAGCAGATTTGAAGTGAGTAGAAAGAGTGGAAGGGTTGAGTAATCCGGCATAAAAAGTGAACAAGAGTTGGGAAGTACAGCTGCAGGAGAATCGTTGATGAAGTAGGAATCGAAGTTGGAGATAAGACCGGAACCTTGCGGAACA
>JABUQX010050948.1:25000-36709 GCA_015478945.1 Trachelipus rathkii
TTTTGTTCTTTTGTTTTAGTTCCACGAAGTTAAATTAACTTAATTATTATTTTCTCATTATTAACAAATCCTCTTTTTTTATGCACAATGAAATGTTTTTAATAAAGACAATGCTTAATAATAATAATAATAATAATAATAATAATAATAATAATAATAATAATAATATATAATAATAATAATAATAATAATAATAATAATAATAATATAATAATAATAATAATAATAATAAGAAACCCACTTGACAAGAAGTACGGCGAATTTGCCCAGGGGAGCAACCCTCAGGGGCTCCCAGAACAGGAGGTCTCACTCGTCCTTGAAGCGGAGGGGTGGATGTAATCGTAAAAACGAAGGATGTCAAAGTTCTTCCTCCGGTAGGAGGTTCAGTGGTAGGAGCTAACGAAGAGGATGAAATGTTTTGAATGACGTAGGAAAGAAAGACATTGATGATTCCAAGTTACCTCCTGACGAGGAAGATAAATTGAAAGGGAAAAAGGATGTTGGGTTCTTATTTCCTGTTATAATCGTATAGTTTCTGAAAAGGGGAAAGAATATAGAAATTAATATCTCTAATTTTCTTATATTAAACAATTAAATAACTCTGAGCATTTATAAACATTACCCGTTATATCAATTATATAAATTATATCAATTATATCAATTATATTATTATTATTATTATTATTATATATTATTATTATTATTATTATTATTATTATATATTATATTATTATTATTATTATTTATTATTATTTATTATATTGATTATTATTGATTATTATTATTATTATTATATTATTATTATTATTTTATTATTATTTATTTAGTAATATTTAATTTATATTTTAATTAATATTTTGCTATTATTATGTACCATATTTTGTTATAATTGCTATAGTGCATTATATTAAGCGTAATCCTTAAACCCAATTGCTTTATTTTAATTATACTTGTATTAGTTTTGGAGATCAAAGGACACAATACCGTGTTGCAATTAGTAGCCCACTTTCAGAAATTCTATATAATTGAATATTGTATTTTAATTTATACTAGCACTGTATTATAAGTGTATGTTAAACTTAATAATGTTAAATATTTTTCCTGAATCAAGTTTTTGAAATTGAAAATTGAATAATATCAATGCTTACAGTCCATTAGTAGTTGCTTTGTATTCGGGTGAAATCATTCTTCTGCCTTGATAGTCTAAAATATATATTGTTACCATTGCCATAAGACTGAAAAAAAGAACAAAATATTCAGGTAACTGACTATGAATGCAAAAGGAATAAATATATGATGTATCAAGCGTAACTGAAGTTAGAGATATCTTTCTCGCATCTCCAATTGGTGAAGAGGTAATATAGAAATATAGAATAAAAATATAGAATATAGAATAGAATAATAGAAATATAGAATATGAGCTATTCTCTCAGTGGATTTAACTTCTTCTTACTAAAACGTGAATTGAGTACACCCTCTCCTTGAATAGGGCTCTGCCCGTGAACGGTAATGTTAACTGTAAAAAAAAAAAATAAAAAAAAATAAGAAAGCATATAATAATGTGTATACTGCAAATAATAAACCTTACCAAAAGGCCATAATGCACACAACTGTTATGGTGCTAATTTGTAGTAATTTGTTGGTACACAAATCAGGGTCATTTCTTCGTATTTGTTGTTGTTGTTGTCTTCTACCATTCCTATACCCGTGTCTTCTTTGACTTAGTGTGCTAACGTTTGATTTTACTGAAAGTTAAAATAAAAAGGTTAATATAATTATTCAGCGGAGAAAAATTTATAAAAAATGAATTTAAGAATATAATTTGATGATTGTTATCAGTCTTAGTAAAATTTGATGCTTATGCGTTTTTTTTTATATTATTTGTAGTCAGTTTTCAAAGCTGATTTTAAATATGTAATTATTTTTTCTCTATATATGGTCCTTCATTAACACTTTGATCAAGTAATTCAGGGAAATGTATAAATATTAATATATGACAGAAAATATATTAGTATAAAAAATATAAGCAATAAAATAAATATTATTAATAAATATTAAAACTTGTAATATAATCAATTTCCTTCTAATTTAATTTTTTTTTTAAATTTAAATTGCGTTTGCAACTCAAAAAGCAAAATCAAAACAAAACTAACAAAAGCTGATAGTACAAAGTTTTCTGAAGTTTCATAGTTATCTAGCGTTTCAATTTTTTCCTTTGAAATTGGCGATCATAGAAATATATGAACGATATTTTCTTTATATATATGTGACACTTATGCTGTTATCAAACAAAGGAAAGATGAAGTACTTTATTATGAAGGGATCTTTTATTACTTTAATGTTTATCTCTGTGATTAAGATTGGTTTTGCGTTGCACTTAAAATATGTCTCTCTTAAGTTGATAGACGGAGAGCTCGACACTGAAAAACGGCAAAAAAAAAAGAAAAAATAGTAATGGCTTTTAAAGTACCACCAATGGTGAAGATATATCTAAAAAATTCAAGACCACAATTTTTACTTTTACATCATTAAGATTGATAATAAAGCGGAAAAATAAAATAATATATTCAATCACAGAATCTTCTCAGCTATACTGCCTGTTGCAAATAGATTTTACCCAGATGTTTGAAAATCATTGCAACAGAAATTGATACAGGACCAGTAGGAGGAGATGAAGGTAATGTATAATCCTGATGAACCTGATAATATCCCTCAATTGCTCACATAGGAAAAATTCAACGATTTGATGACAGTGTTTTAAATCTACCTACATAAAGGGAAATCAAAATAATATTGATAAAGAGCAGAGAGTGTATCTTTGAGTGTGAAAGGAAATAATGATAAGATGTGGAAAATTCACATATCTATCTGCATAATAATCAATAAAGATGAAGCAGAGAAGGAAGCAGGAAATGGAAGAAGCCAAAAAATGGCACTAATACAGTTGGGCAAAATTTGGAGATCTGAATGGATAACGAAAAAAATCAAAGCTTATATAATTATACACTGCTCAACAAAATTTAATATTTTCTTTGCCACATCAACATTTATTACGTGATTTTCTTATTAAATCGATCATGCTGTACGAAAATGATGTTACAAACTAGTCGTACCAATTTTTTGATGTGACAGATGGAAGAAGTTACAATACATACCGTGAAAATATAAACAAAAACGCGCTCAAATTTCAATATAATTACGGGGAAAAATAAAAAATTTTATTTTCAAAAATCTATTATAATTATATATATTATATATATAATATATATAATAATATATATATATAATTATATATATATATATATATATATATAATACTATTATATATATATATAATATATATATATCATATATAATGTTAAGAATTCAAGACTAAGGAAATAGCCAATGTTATTATTGGTATATATAATTCCTATACTTTTCACTTTTATTGAGAGTGTGGGTTTTGAACATCAGAGAGGGTGTGGTTCAAAACCCATACTCTCAATAAAATAATTTATGTATAGTATTTAAATATATATATCTATATAATTTATATATATATATATATATATATATAATATATATAAATAAATATATATATAGTATATTATATATATTATTATATTATATATATACTATATATATATATATATAATATATATAATATATATATATATATATAATATATTATATATATATCATATATATATATATAATATTATATATATATATAATTATATATATATATAATATAATATATATTATATATATATAATATATATATATATATATATATATATATATATACTATAACCTTTTTTAAAGTAAAAAAGTGAAACAAAATATACCAATGCATCCATTACACAAAAACTGATTAACAAGAAATTTAGACTTTTTAAAAAGTAGTTACCAAAATTTAATTCCTTTCTCTTATGCTGCCTTTTGTCTTCTCTTTGTAAGAACCAGCAGTTGTCACCATCATGCTAGGATGATGGGTATCATCCTAAGACAAATATTCCATATATGCTTCAAAGTACAAATCTTTATACCTTTGTGAGGCAGAAATAGCAATCTTTCTAAATTCTGTAGGGCCTTTCCGCAAACCGATACGTGGTACAGCAAAGGCATATTTCGTATTTCTTCTTCTTCATTTCATCCCATATCAAATTGGTGTTGCAACAGTTAAACAGATATATGGGAGCCCAATGCTTTGTCATCGGTTCCAATGTGACATTCAAAATAATAGTAATCCATGATTTCTTAACTGTAGTTGTTAAAGACCGCCGACCAATTTTTACAGTAATATCTCTGTGCTAATATTAACAAAAACAGTCTGCTGGATTTAGTTACGCGGTCTCTATTCATTCAGAATACTCAAAATTCACATTATGTTGTTTAATAAAGCAACACATCAATCAACCTTTGTCTTACCAAGATTAAACGATGATCCTAATCGAAATGACTCAAGAGCATCAAACGTTTCCTCCTTCAACAAGACAAGATTGAACATGAAATAATATTCTCATTCCCTACATTGTTTATATATAGTATATATTATACTATAATATATATATATATATATATTATATTATATATTCTATTATTATTATATATATTAGTAATATATATTATATATATATATATATATTATATATACATATATAATATATATATAATATATTATATATATATTATAAATATATATATCTTTATATATATATATATATATATAGATATATATAATAATAATATATTATATATTTTAATATATTATAATATATATAATCATTGTGGGAATAATATATTTAGCGAATTTTTTTTAAATCTATTCGTTTTCAATTTTTTCCTCAAAAATGGTATATCGTGATAGTTTCATTTCGAGATCAAATTCGTTTTTATCATACCGAAATTAACTAGAAACAATCCTTTTCATTTATGTGGCAAAATCTTTGTTGAGTAGTGTTATTTACAGTATTATATCCTACATTATATGGATGTGAGTCTTGGAAGATGACGGCAGGAATAGCAAATAAAGCGCAGATTTTGTAAATAAGTGTTTTGAGAAGATATTAAAAGTGAGATGGTCTAGGTTATATAAAATAAAACTTTGTGGAACAGAACCAAGCAGCAAAAAATATAGCGACAGATTGGGAGAGGGAGACGGAGATGGGTGGAACATATTTCAAGGACATCATAAGCCAATCTGGCAAAGTCTACGTTGGAATGGAATCCACAGAGTAGGGAAACGAATAGCAAGAACAGCTGTGATATGGAGAAGATCTTTGATGAAAATGGGCATAGAATCAGAATAAGTAGGATGAAGATCAAGTGAGTGGCCATCAACATGACAAGATGAAGAATCATAACTGAATCCCTATTACCAAGAGGTGTTAAAATAATTAGGAAACTTAGTAAGGCTGCAGCGGGAGTTCTTGTTCAAAACTGTATCGACAAATCTTTCGGTACAAGGATTTTTAAATCTCCATCGTCACAGGAATGTTTTTCTAGGTAGAGGCTCTTTATTAACTCTACCAAAATATATTTTAAAGCTGTTTGTTCTACACAAAAGAAATAAATATAATTACATCATAATAGCACATTCAGTCCAACTAAAGGAGTATGAAAATTTGAAGAAACTTCTCAATGCTCAAGTGTCAAAGTAAATCTAGAAAGTTTGTATAGATTTCAAAATCATAGACATTCGTCGTAGTCAGTAAACAAGACACACAAAAATATAATATTTTGTGTGCGAGGCAGCGGAACAAAAGATAAACACCGAGTGGAATAAAAGATCTGTACATAAAGAAGAAATCTACTGCCTGGAGCAAGAAATATTTGATGAAGTTTTTCAGAGCTTTTTTATCAGATAGACTTTGTTTCCAGTATATTTCGAAGAAGTTAACAAGCATCATAAATGATAATTTAAATCGGGATGATTTTTCCGTAAAGACTCACAGCTTCAAAAAACAATAAACGAAATTGAAGAATTTTTGATGAATTATAAACTCAAAATAATAAGTCGTATTTAACGCCGTGTTGCAGGTCGTCAAAAGACTTGTATACAGCATGTGTTAAAGTAGATTTTTAATAGTTATATTGAAGTTATATTTAACTTATATTTTTAACAGTTGAGCAAGGGACACTGTGAAAGTTTTTATACGTACATCAATGAGATGTAGCTAAGATATCATAGAATGATGTTTGTGAATGCAGTAAATAAACTGCAAGGAACTGAAAAGATGTGTAAGGAAGTGTGAGAGAACAAAAAAAAAGTTTAAATAATAATGAAACTACTTTAAAACAAGACAAGTATATTCACAAAATGTTTGTTTTCAGTGTATACGTGTATTTTGCATTCCTGTTTTCTAATATATTTACCAATTACATCAAATTATAAAAAAATTTCATGCGAAAATAAAAAATTAAAAATATTATTACTAAATGATTTAGAGAAAAAATATTTTTTTTCATTTAAAATCAGGATTAAAAACAATTCAGAATGACCAAACAATAGACAATCGTCATTTAATTCATATGAAAAAGCAAAGATATTTATATTGTAGTTTTATGAATCTTTCATATCTATAGATGTTGATAAGAAATTTTAAAATTTAGTGATATAAACTAAAAAGGTGCTACAACTTTAATTATAATTAAAACTAAATCAAAAACTGAAGTTAAATAACAACAAGAACAACAATTGCAAACATCTACAGTAAGATTATAATAAATAAATAACATACGTGAGGAAGCTTTTGTTGAGGTAGAATTATTAGATCTTATAGAATCGATGCGTTTTAATTTACTGTTCATTCTTTCAAGCTCTCCAATTCTATTCTCCAAATTTCCTGTTACTTTACAAAGCTCCTTTACTGCTCCAACATTTTCCATAAATATTCTTTCCTGTTACAAGAATAGTTTTGGAATAATGTAAATTAGCTACGTGATTATGTCTTTCATGTTCAAATAATTAATTTTCATCACCAAAAATTAAAAAATATAATTTATAAATTTTTATTTATTATTTTATTTTTTAAATTAATAAACAATAAGGGTACGTCTCACCTTATTAACTAGAAGAAAATTATCTATTTTTTCGCCATTGTACAAAGTAACATCACCAGTTTCTCTAACAGCGTCGGGCAAAACCTTCTTTACCTAAAAGACAGAAGAATGTGTTTTATCATGTAAGCAAAATCAATTATATCATAAAAGGAGAAATTTAGGCAATAAAATCAAATTTCTTTTTCAGTTTTTATGCATACGTTTATTTATAATGCTTCCTTTTTAAAAATATTTAACTAGAGCTATTTTAATATTAATTTTTATATAAGCGCTTATTCTCAACTAGTGACACTTTCGCTCCTAGCGGCAAGTAGACAGAACTATTAGTGTTTCATTTACCTGCATAATAATTTCAACATATGTCACTTTTCTTTCAAAATAGTGTTACATTGAATGATTATTTAAAGATCTGCATTTAGCGTGACTAAGACCAAATGATTACGTAACTTTACAACTTACTTCTTGAGCAATAACTCCAGTGTCATAAATTTCGTTTCCTTGCAATCCAGATTGTTTGACAAAATTTTCTTTGTAAGCGTATTTAACCATTCGTAATGACTGAACATTTTTAAGCTGTTCTTTAGTGTCCACCTATAAATTAAATACAATAATATATATATATATATTAATAATAATATATATAGTTCATATAAGAATATATATATTAATATATAATATATATATATATATTGTATTATATATATTATCTATATATAATATATATTAAATGTATTAGTTTATATATAAATTACATATATATATATATATATATATATATATATTGATATATATATATATATATTATCTATTATATATACTATATATATAATATATATAAATAATATATATATTATATATATATATATATATATATATATATATATATATATATATATATATATATATATATATATTATATATATATAAATATATATATATATAAATTAGTATATATATTAATATATATAATATTATTATACTTTATTATATATATATATATATATATATATATATATATACTTGATATATATATATAATAATGTATACAGAAAATATAAGAAATAAAAAAATAGCAAGGGAATTAAAACTAAAAGAGAAATAGAAAAAATAAATGTACCTAATAAGGTCAGGAATATGTATTTGAAAATTCATTTCATTTCTTAAATAATGCAATGAGGAATAAATAAGTGATAGAAAAATAAAATAAAGAATAGGGAGGAAGGTAAGTATTTGCCTATATATATTTTATTATAATATAATATTATATTATATATTAATTATTATATATATATACTATGATAATATATTATATATATATATTATACTATATATATAATATATATATATATAATATATATATATATAATAGTATCATATATATATATATATATATATATATAATATATATATATATATATATATAATTTATATATATATAATATATATAATATATAAGTATATATGTATATTATAATGCATAATATAATATATATCTAATATATATATATTTATATATATATATAATTATATATATAATATTTATATATAATAATATATTATATAATTTAAGATATATATATAATAATATATATATACATATAATTATATATATATATCATAATTAATATATATAATATATATACTATATATATATATATATATATTATATATAATATATTATATATATATACTATATATATATATATAATATATAATATAATATAATATATATATATATATATAAATATATATATATATATAATATATATATATATATATAACTATATATATATATATTATATATATAGCATATATTATTATATTTATATATAATATATATATATATATATATATATATTTGCTTATTTATTTTTTCTTGGAAGAAATAAGAATATAAGAAATAAATAGGAAACATAAGAAATGAGGGAAAAATAAGAGCATAAATTGGTATTTGTCTCTTAGCTCTTTTCATTTGTTAGAAACAAGGAAATAAAATACAAGAAATAAAGCGATGAATTTTTATATTTATTTCTTTTTTCTTGCTAGAAATAAGAATATAAAAGGAATAAATGCCAGTAGAAGTAATAAACCAAGAAACAGGAACTTTTCTATTTCTCTTTGGCTAGTAATAAGTCAAGAAAGATACAAATTAAGATATAAAATTAGTAATAGAGCAAGAAATAGGTACTTGCATCTTATTTTTATTTTATTTATTTTGCTAGAAATAAAGCAATAAAAAAAATAATAGTAATTGAAGAAAAGAATTAGGAAACATGCAAGGAATAGATAGGAACTTGACTATTTTTCTTGTGCTAGAAATAAGGCAATAAAAGAAGTAAATGAAAATAAAAGAAAAAGATAAGAAATAACAAAAAGGATACAAAAGAAATAAATAAAAATGAAAGAAAAAGATAATAAATAAAAAAAAGGATATAAAAAAATAAATAAAAATAAAAGAAAACTATAAGAAATAAGAAACAAGGATATAAAAGAAATAAATAAAAATAAAAGAAAAAAGATAAGAAATAAGAAACAAGGAAATAAAAGAAATAAATAAAAATAAAAGAAACAAGATAAGAAATAAGGAACAAGGAAATAAAAGAAATAAATAAAAATAAAAGAAAAAAGATAAGAAATAAGAAACAAGGAAATAAAAAAAATAAATAAAAATAAAAAAAGGATAAAAATAAGAAATAAGGAAAATAAAAGAAATAAATAAAAATAATAGAAAAAATATAAGAAATAAGAAACAAGGCAATAGATAAAATAAATAAAAACAGAAGGAATAAAATAAGAAATAAGGCAAAGATTAAGGACTTGCCTCTTCGATATTTTCTTTTGCTCTTATATCAGATGGCTGAAAAAGCTGTCCCGTTATTTTGAGATTGCCGTGAATGACTAGTGCCTCGTCTGGTCTGTCTGTGTTGATGCCAACTCTACCCATATGAAATATTGATTCAGGGTACGTGCCTCTCTGGAACGTGTACTCAACATCACTTTCAAACTGACCAGGGTTCGATGCCTGAATATTAAAAAGATATATAATTAAAATTGGAAAAAATGAAACTATTTTATTCTTCTCTCTTCTCTCTCTCTCTCTCTCTCTCTCTCTCTCTCTTCTCTCTTCTCTCTCTCTTCTCTCTCTCTCTTCTCTTCCTCTCTCTTCTCTCTTCTCTCTCTCTCTCTCTCTCTCTCCTCTCTCTCTTCTCTCTCTTTCTTCTATGTCTCCGTCTCGTCCATTCCTTTCCCTCCTTCTCTCATCTCTCTTCTCCTTCTCTCCTCTCTCTCTCTCTCACTCCTTCTCCTCCTCTCTCTTTTCTCTCTCTCTCTCTTTCCTTCTCTCTCTTCTCATCTCTCTCTCTTCTCATCTCTCTCTCTCTCTCTTCTCCCTCATATATATATAATATATACTATACTATATATATATAGATATTACTATATATATCATATATTTATATTATTATATATATAATATAATAATATATATATAATATATATTTATATATATATATATATATTAATATAGATATATATATTATATTTATATATATATATAATTATATATATATATATAAATATATTATATATATATAATATATATATATATATATATAATATATATAGATTATAATTATATATATTATATATATATATATATATATAATAATATATATATTATATAAAATAATAATAATATTTTAACTATTAGATATATCTGATATATATATATAAATATATATGATATATATATATATATATATATATATATATATATTATATTTATCTATAATAATAATATATATATATATATCAGGCGCGGCCTCGTACTAAAATATATTGAGTCTGCACTTTACATTTACTCACACACACACACCTAATATATACACCTCCTCATAATACTACCACGACCCAACCACCTAATATATATAATAATAATATATATCTATATATATATAATAAAATACATATATATATATGTGGTGTGTGTGTGGTGGGGTGTGTGTGTGAAGTGTGTGTGTGTGGTGTGTGTTTTAAAAAAGAGAGCATTGATGACGGTAAAGCATTTTAATTCTAGAAAAATTTAAAATTAACAATTATTTAAAAAATTATTGTAACTTAACTTTACAATTTTATTTAAAAAGAAGTCCGCTCTTCTCAATTCAACTTATATTATAAAATTATATTAAAATCGATTCCGAAAGCATTGCTCACCCTCATGGTTTTCTAAGAAAAGGTTGTAATATCCTTTTAAGTAAAAATAGCACTCTACTTCGACTTGCACATCGGAATGGTTATTAAAAACTTAAATAGTTTTTACACTTCACTATAAGTGCTTTCAATATTTTCAGTAAGCATATATAAGCAACTGCCCAACATAGAACAAATTCCTTCAGCCTATTATATTAAAGAATTCATTCTGTTTAAAGTTTGTTTATGTCAAGAATAGTACATTCAGTTTCATTTACATTTTTCCTCATAAAGATGGATCATATCTGGGAAAATTCGGCAAATAAGTGGCAGGACAATTAAAATGTCGTGAAAGTAATCTATCTTATCTGCAAATAATAGTCCATATTTCTTTTAGCCTCTCGATTAATTCGAATTTGTTTTTCCTTCTTTTCCAATTTTGTATGTCTCCTGGGACATCTCCTTATAAAAGAA
>JABUQX010050949.1:0-32500 GCA_015478945.1 Trachelipus rathkii
ATAATTATATAGGGTATTATATATATATATCTATATAGGCCAACCTCTAGAAGAGCCACAATCCATATTTATCAAACTACAATAAGCTACAAAGGAAAAAGGAATACATTGTTGGAATCCTGGCCAAATTTTTTACCGAGGAAACTGTAAAAAAAAAAAAACCAAAAAAAAAAAAAAAAAAAAAAAAAAAAATACCTCAAAAACTACAATAGCTATAGGGAAAAGAAATACCATTTATGGAATCCTTGTAAAATTTTAGTAAGAAAATGTTAGAAAACAAACAAAAATCAAAGTTAAACATAAAATTGGGCTATTTTTTTGAGGGGGGAGCTGGGATATAGTATATATATAGTATATATATATATATATATATATATATATATATATATATATAGTATTATATATATAATATATATATATATATATTATAGTATATAAATATATATATATAATATATATATATATATAATATTATAAAATATATAATATATATATTATCTGTAAAAGGTATTACACGGCAATGTGGGGGCTCGAGCCGCCACGGGGAACACAGGGGGGGACGTTTTCCATAGCCCCGTAGGGGAGGGGCGGAAGAAAACCCCGGCGACACCCAAATACCAAAGAGCGGGGTTCCGGATGACCCGTCCCGAGGGGGGAACTAGTCTCTACCCGTAAGTTCGCCCGAAAGGCCGAGGACCCCGACTCCTGCCATCGGTGCGGTATACCCTTGGGGTATTCATTTAGTTAAAAAGAAAGCAAAATTTAAATAGAAAGTCTATTTATCTTAACGAGTAACCAATAAAAGGTCTCTAAATAGGCTTTTTCTAATCATATTACTATAATTATTACAATAATTTTTTTTATTTTTTATTTTTTTTAACATTTTCCTAACTAAGAATTTTACTAGCATTCAAAGATGTTAACATTTTCCTGTATGCTTGTATTTTTGAGATTTTTTTTTTTTTTTTTTTTTTTTTTTTTTTTATATACATTTTCCGGCAAAAAATTAGACCAGCATTCTCAGCTAATGTAATTCCTTTTCCAGGTAGCTGTTGTAAGTTTTTAAGATATGGATTGTGGCTCTTCTAGGGGCTGACCATATCTATACATAATATATATATAATACTATATATATATAATATATATATACCTATATAATATAATATATATATAGTATAATATATTATAATATATATAGTATATATATATATAATATATATTATATATATATATATAATATATTATATATATATATATATATATATATATATATATATATATAATATATATATATTATATTTATATAGTATATATATATATATATATATATAATGGAATGAGTTAAGTTTCATCATAAAAAACATATAGCCTACTACTAACAATATTTTCATCCATCATTCTTAACCATTATCAAAACATATAAGCATTTAATTAAACAAATCTAAATATCTAGGGTTCCGCATGTGCCCTTGTAGTAATTAGAAAATAGTTTAGTAGAGGAAAATGAAACATGTTTTAATCCTAATATCAATAATAAGATTAGTAACATTTTGAATATCAATTTTGAAGAGATATCATGTTTACAATGACTGAAATTTAGATACTTCAAGTTTTGTTGAGACAAATATTAATTAAATAGTTTTATTCATTAATTCAATTGAATAGATTATATATAGGTAGTAATATTAAAATAAAATTTAAATAAAATATGTTAAAACATTTTTCGCAATTTTATTAAATAACTTAAACAAGGTGTGAGTTACATTAGAGCACACACATAACACACACAAATAGTATACTATAATATGATAGAGTATATACTCATATATATATTATATTATATATAATATACTATATATATATAGTATATATCTATATATATATATAATATATATATATATATATATATATATTTATATATATATATATATTATATATATATTATATATATTGGTATATAATATATGATAATATATAATATATAATATATATTATATATGATATATATATTATACATATATATATATATATATATATAATACACACACATACACCACACATATAGTTATATATATATATATATATATATATGATATATATAGTATAATAGAGATTGGAGTGGATATGAGTCTTATTAACACGCATCTAACAGTGTAATAAACTGTTGAATGAAGTTATGGTAAACCTCAGCTGGTGCAGTTTTCTAAGAAAGTATATATTAATATATTTTATATATATTATATTAATATACTATATAAAGTTAATTAATTAAGTATATATATATATATATATTAATATATATATATCATATTTATAATATATTATATATATATATATTTAATAAAATTATATTATTAATATATATATTTTAATGAAAATTTTAATATTTTTTACTAAAGTTGTCTTTATAAAGATATTAAATCTCTTTGTGCCTTAAAAAAGTGTCAGTTCAAATTTGAATAACTTTCTAAGTAAATTTAATTTGCAAAACTAGCTTAACTAGTAATAACTTTTTTATAGTATTATTATAATATTACGTTTAGTTTAAAAGCTCATTATATATTATAAAAATAAAATGCATTTTAATTATAAATTTTTATCAATTATAGGAGATTATAATTAGTGAAAGATTTGAGAATCTTTATAAAATGAAGCATAGGAAAGTTTTTATTCGGATTATGATATAATGAGGCCTTTTAGATAATAAAACTAGCTAATATATTCGTACTTTATTTTCATTTGTGCTTAAATTTCAAGTACTTACACTGATAAAAATAAGATGTAAAAATCTTTGATAATAAAATGAGTAATGATGATGTAAGTTCTCATGTAGATTCGGCTCTTGCTCTCCATACGTGGTATAATCTGCTCGATTATAAATACATTTTCTTCTTCTGCTCTGTATCTGAAACCTTCTTATTACAGATTTGGTATGCGTGAAAATAGTAATGAATAGTCAAAACTACTCTTCGCTCTCTCCCGTCCTTTTTCTCTATGTCTAGGTCATCTCATACTGTATTATATCTACACAGGAGAAGAAAGTGTAATAAAGTCTCAGAGTGATTTCATCTCCAAAATTACTTTTTCTATAGCCTTAAATCTTTTCAATTAATATTATTACTTTCGAAAAGCCTCGAGTGAATCCATAATTTAATTACGTGATCAGGAACTGAAATTAGATAGATAAAAACTCACTCTACGTCAAAAGATTATTTAAAAAAAAGATTAGAACTCCTCATAGTATTGATGGAAAGGAACATTAGATATGGTGAGTGAATAAAAGATATTTTCCTAACATCTCATAATGAACATATAATATAACTCATATGATTCATGACTATTAACTATATATTAAAATGACTCTATATCGCCAGGTTTATATATATATATATATAATTCGTGATTTATTTTTTTTGGTAATATTTAATTATTGGCTTACAAATGCATTTAAAGATCGATATATTATAATAATTTTTAGTTACTTTATATTTAACATGCAATTATTTCATAAATATTGAGGCATTGAATTTTAGTATTAAGCCAATTATCAATTAATATATATATTGCTATATATATAATATATATATATAATATTACTATAATAATTACTTCTATTTATATAGTAATGCATAGAAGTTTAGTTACCCAGTCATGTATTAACAAGAATCATAAATATTGCGTAATTTTATAAATAGTTAATATATATTATATTTTATTATATATAATATATATATATATATATATAATGATATTAATAGTATATATATATATATATTTAATAATATATATTAATATAATTATATATATATATATAATATATATATATATATTATTTTTATATTATATAATTATATTTATATTTAATATTATATAATATATATATAATATATTATATATTCTTTCGAGTTTAGGAAAAATAATCTCTCATGATATTGAAGTTTATTTTAAATTCCTCTTTACTTAAACCCTTATAGCGAGATCTCTTACAGCATTATCCAAAGGGAAGACAACCGATATACAAGCTAGCTGACAGCAAAATGCCCCAGAAGCAAAATACCATGGTGCGGGTGGTCAGGCAGGTAAAGATTGTGGGGATAGCTTCTATCCGAAAATGAGACAAAACCACTTTCAGTTTTTTCATCTAAAATCTTAGGTGATACTATTACTAGTAGTTTATTATATTTGCTTCTAAGTTTCAAAAGTAATAATATAGCAAATAAATTAGTTTGCGAACATTACGTATTGGTAACCAACTCGTTTCTTATACGTTTTTTTTATTATTTTTTATTAATATAGGTCAATTTTCACCGATTTCTTCTAATATAGTATCCAAATTTGAAATTCGGACAAAACTCCTATGATTAATAATTATGCTAATAAAATACTTGAAGATATCTACTAATTAACATTGCGAACTGGCAAGTTATAGTCTTATTTTACACATTCGAAATATAATAAATGATGGTTGGGGCTTTGTTGATATACTTAAATATGCTCAATAAAATTTATACTATATTAACCTAACAATGAACAAATATCCACTGTAGAGTGAGAAATCTAAACCATAACTAATATCTCATTATAATATACTCGTCTAATAGAGCGAAGATGAGATATTTAATAAAAAACTCTAGCCTCACTAGACCGTAATAGTTGTGGGACAAAAACTCAAAATCTCAAAATAAGTGTAAAAAATTGTAATGGCTAGGACGACTATTGTTGATCTTTTGCTATTTGCTCTTGAAATATCGAAAAATTAAGTAAAATAAAATAAATATATTTCCATTTCATATTGTGAGAGAACTAACCTAACCATATAGTAATTTAAGAAAAGTATAATATATTGTAACAAATAATTAATAAGATCCTTTTTAAATAATAAATTACTTGAGTGTACGTTATACGATAGGAATCAAATTTGCTTAGATATATGGTTTCAATATAATTTGTTCTCGAAAAAATATTATCTTATATGAAGGAATACTAAATAAGTTTTAAATTCCAACATAATAACTCCATTTCTATCTTCCCAAAATAAAATAGTAGCGGCTATATATCTTCAATATCACCTGTTGGGTATGACGACGTACGAGCACGGTCAAAAATATTTATCGCTACTAATGGAGTGGTCGAAAAAGACCACGCTTTCGCCGAACACCATGACCAGTATGGAAAAGATCGAGTGAATTTAGATTCAAAATATTGAGGAGCAGTTATCAACAACAAAGCTTAGACACAAAATCATACAAAATCTAGTGGGCGTGAAAATAATAATATCCTAATAATGAGGCTTTCATAGCCGAGTCTCCGTAAATTTCCTACGTTTTTTCAAATAATCATTCGCAGGTAATCACGCTTAACTACTCTAAAGTCGTACGTTAACAACAAGGAGCATATAGATCACAAGAATATAGACTATATGTTTAGGGATGTTGGAAGCATAAAATTGTATTTTTCTGCGAACGCTTTAATTTACGGCATTCAAATAGGATGTTTGTATTGCAGAGATTTCCAAAGTTTCTGTGGAGTGAGCGAGACCCGGTAGATAGTCTGAAGTGATCTCTCTTTCTGATAAAACTTGAGAATTTTGCACTGAGTGAAATCAACAGGATTTGATTAAGAATCAATCTCTGGCCTCTACATTATAACAGAAAATTATTCATAACTTAGTGAATAGTGCATAGATTTTGCTGAATTACCATGCTAATATGCTCATTAAGTGTTCGGATCCTTCAAGAGCAATTTCTTTCCCCACATGATAAAAAGTAAATTTGCCATACGCATTTAGTCCATATTCAATCAGATAATGCCGACCACATATTAATACGATAAATAAAAATAAAACTCATCAAAGGTCACATTGATAATATTTTCTCCTATCATTTTATATGATGCTTTTAACTCAAGGGGTGGCCTGTGCTCTAGCTTTTTCGTTATATTCTCTAGGCAACTGAACTCTAAAAGTCTTTCGTTTTAAAGTACTTATGCTTAAACTTCCGGAGAGAACACAAAAGCTCAAGGAATATTGAACTCCGCTTAGTTGCACGCTTACACCTCAGTCCTCCAGCTCCTAAATTTTTCTATCACTTTTATATGATTTTTCTCCCCTGTCGCGCTTATTAATTAATTGAATGTGCACCACAGTTCCATTGTATTTGTCATTATATAACAGTGATTCCATATGTAAGAGACCTGACGTTTATTTTTGGAGGCTGAGGCGAGAATGGGCGGCGCACCGAGTGATAACGGATTTATTATAAAAGAAGTGACCAACGACTCAAATTAGAACGTTTCCTTTTATAGGATCAAACAAGTCCTATAAAAGAGCGGATAATAATTTGCTTCTAATCTAGCGATTGAATAATAGTTGTTTTTAAATATTATTCATAGTGTTAATGGAATGTGGATTTAACATAAGCTAGAAGAATGGCGCCCATTGATAAAAATTAATACGAAATAATGTTAGTACGATTTGCATGTAGCATAATATTATTATCACTACCTAACGTTATCAAAAGATTAATGAGCTCAACTGACTACATGAAATAACGGCGAGATTCATCAAACCTAGATAGTAGCTTCTCAAGGGATATAAAAACGTAACGCTACCGATAATTTAATGTAGCATCATACTCGGATAAATACGTGACGTATACGAGGTATAATTATATATACTAAACGCTATATAACCCATATATGCACTCACGTAAAGCCCTGGCCTCGTACGGTATCTAATAGTAATACCAATAATAAGGTAAGTCTGTTTCATACTACATTTAATTGTTCCTCAATACAACTTTAAATAGATGGCGGAGAAGAGAGCGAAACGGGAGGAAAACTGCAGTGGGAAGACGAAAAGGGAGCTACCCAATGATGATTCTATATATGACCCGTCGTTTACTAATTGTGCATAAAGTTCACGCCTGAATAATTTAAGTTCCTCATAGATATACGCTTACGTCGATAAGTATCCTACTTGAATATGACGTACGTCACACGCTCAAAGCATTCTCATATATTACAGATATTTACCCGTGACGAAAGTTTCATTCCAGTATACTGAAACCGGTATAAGGCGCTAGATATATAGACGCTAAGGTAATACGATGTTTCTTTCGTGAGTAGTAACGGGTCTTAGGTAAAGCTCCAGTAGTACGAGATCTACCCGTATATCAGACGAGAGGAAGGATAGTAGGGTAGAGAGTCGAGGTTGTTCGATATAAAAGCACCTGGATTGAATAATATGCTCGGACTCAAATCTGTCCCGATGAGTCATATCCGTTCTAAAGTGAATGTAGCTAAGAGGGACGTCGATGCAAAGTGAGTGTTTAGATAAAAGGAAGGAAGATAAAGAACAATAGAACGATATGTATTGGAATTTTACTTCACCCGATATTCCCTCGAGATCTGGTAATCGTTTTCAGATAAAATTCAACAAAGCTTATTTCTATTTAAGTAATAAAACTAATATTAGTGTTGAATATTAAATCAAACATATATCCTAATCATAGTCAAAGGGTAAATACCCAGAAGTGGAACGGTATATTAAGCTAAAAAACGGATAAACAAAGCGTAGAGACTCTGAAAATGAGAATACATGCGGTTTAGGTTACATTCCAACTCCGAATATAATAACACTACCGATAAAATTATATTTTTTATCAGTTTTCGAGATGTATAGTCATATCAATTTCCTGCCACCCCTTTCTTCTATTACTTACTAACTGATTAAATGTTTAGGTCATGCATATAATATTGGGTAGAATGGATTAAATATGAGAAAGATTAAATGCAGATATAAGTATCTTTTATATTTCACCTATATATATTATTATAACATATATATATATATATATATATTAGATATATTATTATTATATATATATATCTTATATTATATATATTATATATATTAATATATTATATATTAATATATACTATTATTAATATATATATAATATATTATATAATATATATATTATAATATTTATATATATATTATAATATATATATTATATATATATATATTATATATATTTATTATATATATATATATATAATTATATTATGATATTTATATTTTCCATATATGTTTATAATAGATATATATATAAATAACTCGACTACAATAAGTAACGTTCACATTGATGAAGATATATAAATTAACTACGTGCAAATAAACCTTTCAACCATCTTATACTCCACACCCCTCATATAAATTGATTTACTTCATATGTCGAGCTCCGGGATATAAACTACTAAGATTTTTACATTTACATGTGCACTATTCTACGAATCTCGTTGGAGCTCTATATAGATGACTACGAATCTCGAATTTGATTGATGCACGATAATGACGTAAATCAAAGGAGCGTGAAAATACTGAATTAAATGATAAAATAAAGCAACATTGTAATTGTACGTTTAAAATATATTTTTAATATATAAAACCTGATAATATATATATGTATTTGTTTTAAAATTTTGTTACATTGTGTAATCTATATTATTTTTTAAGAGAAGAGAATTAGGAACAATACCCAATCAGTTCCAAAATAAAAATAAATAGAGGTATATAATGAACTGTATTTAGATGTGAAGTATATGAATGACTTTCGTTTCTTATTTTGTAGCGGTATAAAGGACTCAAACTCTAAAGCTTTGTGATGGATTTCTTTGAGGACAAATAAGAACAACTGGAAGTGGTGAAGAATACAATAGCTATTTCTAACAATGGGGGAGAGAAGGAACGTATTTCTTCTTCTCATTGCATTTTTCATAACTCAGAGATCGATATAAAGTATTAATATATAATACTTGAAAATATCTTCTAAGTCTAGGGGGTGTATTTGTAAGGAATAACAAATAACCTACCATAATTAAACTATAAACATTATTATTTATTTACACAAGTGTACTTTAGGGTAATTTGCTTATATACATTTAATGTTTCAATATAGTAATATATAAATTAGTGCTGGCCGCCGAGTACCCTGATAATTTGTTATCAGAACACGCGAGTTTGCAGTAATCTCTTATATAAAAATATATATAGGATAAAAATAGTAAAAAATAATTATAATAAAATCAATAATGAAGCCCTAACGTATCTAGTCATAAGATAAAAGTATAGTTTACTCTGATCGGTATAAGTATATGAAAGGGTGAATGTTCGTCGACCAAATTTATTGTAATTTTTATTAATACTTTATTTAATTTAAAATATATATAATATTTAATATTCCATTACATATTTACTAACTTAAAAAAAATAAATTCTTCTAATGATAGCAGCTTTTAAAGTGGATCATTTGCATGTGGTTCAACTCTACTTATTTATTTATAAAAAAATAAAATATAATAGGGGCTTATTTCTATATAGTATCTAAATAGGTAATACGAGCTGATTTGTTTATTTAGCGAGGTGATTATTTCTACCCTCGAATCTAGACGTCCTAGTTTACAATTGGCAGTATATGATATTATGGGATAAAATATCGTAACACTGTGAGTTATTACAGTTCTGAATAAAATTATTTAATATTTAATCAATATATATAAACGTTAAATTTCAGATAATGAATATGTTACTAGTCTTTGCTTTTAATTACCGAATAATAATATATAATATATAGTTACATAATACGTAATATGGAATCATCGTATTAAATTTTTATGTTATACTTTTACAAAAAAGGTAATATATTTAATAATTGAACGTTCATTATATTTAATGTAGTATAGTGGGTATAGGTGTTCTATGTTCACATTAATTTTATATAGGAAATTTTTTTTTGAGCATAATATATGATGATATAATTGCCACCGTTTAATGAGCTTGGAATTCTCAAAATTATCCAATACTGTTCACCTAACGCTTACTATAAATATAAGGTTGCACTTAACGATCTCTCAGATGTATTTATGCTATATAACTATCTTGATACAATGTGGAATTCATTTTCTTAGTTTAGCTATGATTATAAGGGTATTTAAGATATATATCTTATGAATCATCGAGTAGTATAATGATAATGAAGTACTCTCAGGTAATGCGCTTTCTCAAAATAAATAATTCAATTAAAATATATACGTTTTAAAGTAAAGATAATAAAAATTTAAATATATAAACCCCCTCATATAATATAATATATACACCTGTAAGCGTGCTACAATAAAATATAAGCTACACCTGATAGCAAATTATGAATTTAAAAATAATTTTTTGCTTACATCAACTAAATAAGCCATGGAGTGCATCTTATATATCCTTATTCTTAGCTTTGTAGATTTTGAGTTAAAAAAAGGTAAATACTAATACAATAGTATATATATAATATAAAGACCAGGTAAAAATAAAAATTGAAAAAAGAATAAATATTATTATTCCATCGAATTAAGGATACCTCGTATATGGTACATAATTCTACTTCACCTATTAATTTTGAATTACCTTCTATGATTTCTTATACTCCTCTAAATATCAATATACCGTAATCGCATAAAATTTATTCTCCGTGATGGAGACGCCGAACTAGTGCTCGGAATATGTGTGGTATTTGATGAACTCCCGCCCGCGCTCGGTGTGTTCGCAGATCTCTTTTCTTTGGCTCTTCGATGGTTCTGATAAAGTTTGATATCAACAGCCAAAACGCACCTCGCCGGCGGTTGCGGTTATTTTATGCACTAGGCCTTTCTTGATACTCTTTCAAAACGATCATCATATTTTCAATATTCTATTATTCTTTGCCAAATAAACCATTTGAATTTAACGTAACAAATATGTGACTTTCCGCATTTTGTACCCTCTACTGAGCTCAGCTGATTACGCTATATAATTACTATATACCCTCCTTTAAGTAACTCCTACCTTACTAACCTCTCACGCTAAGCTCACTATCTCGCTTTACTAATTACCCTATCTGTGACCATAAAATAAAATACGGTAATACAGCTACTTAAATAAATGAAATAGAGAACTATATACGGTATAGAGGTCGCTTAAATTTTATCCATATCTCGTTCTCAAATACATAAACCTCAATAATATTTATTAGAATTTTATCATCTTGTATATAATATAATATAATGAATATTAATGATAGTATAGAACAGGATTTGGAATGAAGTGTCAATTCTTTATGAAAGAATAAATTGATAAATAATTAGTTATTATGCGTGTGCATGTTATCTCATTAAATTATATACCTTGCAGACTAATGCACATTCTTTAAATGGGCAAGGGCGAGGATTTCTCTTGACTTTTAATTTTCTAACGCTCCATTCAATATTAAATGTTTATCACCTCCTTTCTCATCGGTGAATGCACTGTATATGCTTTTCTATTTGAATATTTAAGTCGAAGCTTCTCAGAGATTCGTGACCAATCTTCTCCGACTGTTTAGCATTACACCGAGTACGCCAAAACAGAAGAGAAGACACTGCGGTCACTAAACAATAATTCCAGTCTCTGCCCTGTGGAAACTATGTGCGTATTCCCGCTAAACAGTCTCTCTTGCATTTAGTTAATATCGGTTTTGTTAAGTTGGGAGGATATTTGAGTGTGTAGCGAGATAGGGTGCCAAAGAAGAATTTAAATATAACAAATAATAGATAGACCGATATTGCGGTAATGAAATCGATAGCGTTTGTGCTGAGTTAATCTTTATGCCGCCTTTTCTCTCCTAGTTCTTTCCAGTTGTATCTGTACTCCTCACTAGTACAAGTGTAGATTCACCGTATTAGCCTTCGCTCCGATTTGTGTAGAATAACTGTAATCATACGAAGTAGAGAGCAAAGAAACATGAACCAAATATATTTTTTAGCTAGTACAATGTGGTGAAAACCGTACCTACCGAGTAATATTACGGATTAGCCGAGAGAATGTTCGTTACTTTCCCTTTAGCGACCCTATGATAGTGTTTTGATTCTGATTCCCACCTGAGGAATCCCGAGATCGCCCACTTGTTTCTGACTGTTTTTGATACTAGTGGGCTTCTAGCATGTTGTCAACATCCCTCAACCAGACATTATGAAGAAAACTCTAATTATTGTTCTGCTATAATATTATGAGTCTTAGGAAAAAAAGCTGAGTGTTCAAATAAGCTTTTTCAAATAGCTACAGTTAATATTGTTTTTTGTGGTATGTATTTTGTAATAAGAGCATTGTTGTTTTTATTCTATCTATCTTCTCTCCAAGTGCTTTACCTATATCTTTAAGGCATGTCTTAGTTTAAACATGATGATTAGTCTATACTAAACATAATATCATGTACGCTCAGAGTTCTCTATACGTATTGTATTTGTTGTTTTAGCATCATTTTATTTTGCTAACACCATCTCTCTTTTCTCTACGGAATGCATTAAAAGAAGTTTTTGTTCTATTTTTTCTTCACACAACAATTTTTCATCTGTGTGTATTATTCGAGCATTCTAATTCGACGTATTATGCACACTGCGTAAAAATAAGTAGTGATACCATTTACCCCAACAAATTCAATCTGTGGGCAACATATCGTAGGTTATTATATCAAATAATATTTTATTTTATATCCTTTGTTCGATAGAATTTATATTTCCACTACTTTCATAACTTTTTGACATCTTTGAGACCAAAGTCTGAGATTAAAATAAGTTTACGTTTTAAGGAGCCTATTAACTCATTAAGAGTACTAAACTCGTAATAACTTATGATCGATTTTGACAGAGATGTTATCGCATATCTGAACTCTTATATTAAAAATTCTTATTTACAAATATCAGATTAATAGTTGGACTCAAAAATTTTATATTATATTATGATTTAATACAATCCCTTTGTAACTAGTCTGAAGATCTGTTTCATCAACAATTTGTTTGATTTAATTACTCTCGGCTGGATAAACAATGTAAAGAATTCACACCCTGTAATGCTCTTTTTTTTATAGTACAGCATGGAGGGAAAAAGTAATAGAGAAGAGAGATTTTGATATACAGCCAATAATTAGAGAAGAGCGTTTAATGTTTTCGAGTATATATTAAAACACTTTCGCTGGACAACCCGACAATTTGCTCACAGGTTGTTGTACGTTTGGTTTTTGGTATTTACAAACAAGCAAAATACTTATATATCACGCAAAAATAAAGAAGAAACATAAATGAACTCACAATAGGAAAACATTTCACATAGGACAGACGCAAATAATACAATATATTAATGACAAATGACTATATTGCACTACTGTTGTTTCAAGCGTTTGCATACACTGATGATGGTTTGATATATTAGCCGTGTGGATTATAAACATAATTCCCACGTATGTGTAGACTGTGGCAAACAGCGGTTTGTGGTATTCCATATTTGGTTGTACTCAGATTTGGTTGTTTGGGTGTTGCCCAGTTAATGCCTCTAAAACATCACTCAAATAATTTATATCGCGAGTTTAAGAGTTCATAATTGCCAAACTAGATAAAATTTTTCCCATGCATCATTAAAGTTCAAAACATCATTATATAAAAAGATATTACTTGGCACTGAGTTCCTTCAGAGATTTCAAATCCTGTCATCTGATTAGTTCCCAACAATGTCTTGTGACGCGGTGAAAATGAGCTTCCTACTGTATATTGTAATTTGACAGTAGGAAGAAATCAGTAGTTGATGCCGTTAAATAATCGATATCTATCTCTGTAACATATTCTTCTTGAATTTCTTTTCCTGTCGCTCCATAGCATCTATTATAGGCGGCCACTGTTCATCCCGTTGTTTAGTTCTGTTCCATACTCTGTTTCTCTTCGTCCTCAATGGCCTGACGAATCACCTCATTACCTGCTTATTCTTTATGCTATTACTCCAGAACTCTATTGTGTGAGAAACTGTGAATTTCCACATAATTTCGTTCTTGTACATGGAGTGTTAATAACCATGTTCTTAAATACCAAATATATTAAACGATACACACACCTGCAAACTCTTTCCTTTATAACATGGTAAAATACAGTAAAACCATGTAGCTTCCTCTCAAATGACATTAGTAGAAACGTCCAAAATTTTTTGCTAGTCATCCCTTTTAGACGATTGAAGAATTTGGTATTTATTTGTTTCCTATATGAAAAGTATCCAATTAAAGTCACCATCACGTCGTGGGATAGCTCGCAATCGCCGAGAAAATCTTCTCTAAAAAATATAACTTAAACCTTCCAAATAGCATTAAGATTCTTGGTATTTAGATTTCTTGTCACTATCTTGAGAAGAGTCAATTTAGGTGTGAACGTACAGTATTTTTTTTGGTTTCGCTATAATTATAACCATGGGTCAAAAGTGATCCTTTTTCCTATAAGTCCTTAGGATATACTATTACTTCATTAACTGCTTTCCTCATTCTTCAAGAAATTCTAGAGAGACTCTTTTTGCTGCTCAGGAAGAGATGGAATTGAATCGCGCACAGTATTATAAGAGGGTTGGATAGGATCATTAACTCACTTCAGCAATTAAGGAAGTTCCTTAACCAAATAATTTATTTTCGAGGGAGTGTGAAAATTTATTAATCTGGGCGCTCTATAAATATATATATAATAATCCTACCAACGTGCTAATACGATTTCATGAAAATTATATTATAGTTATATGAACAATTATCCGGACTGTGTAAATTATTAACGTAAGGATTTGTGTTTTAACAAAAAGAAACCTTAACTAACGTATATAGATATTAACTGCTAATCTCTAATACCTATTAGAATATAAATCGGTTTATCTAGTGCGTGGGTATGGGTATAATTATCATTATTTTATGATTATTCTAAACTTTTATTATTTACGTTGAAATAATATTAGGTTTATTTTTTATATTTATAAACATTAAATTCCCACTGTGTGTATTCAAATTGCGCAAAAAATGTATTGTCAATAACAAATAAAATAGCCACAATAATTTACATCTTAAGTATTATTGTAAAATTTGTTATTTCTCTTAGTCTATATAAATCAATAACGTTTTTCTGTGAAATTATAGGATTATAACTATTTCAATATAGCGTGAATAAATATTATAGATCTTTTGGGTTAATATCTTTACACTATATTAAAGAAGCATTCTCTACCTAATCAAACTGTAAGGAATACGAAGCTTCTAAATAGATCTTCAATTAGTGTGCTTCGAAGTACTCTCTAACATCTACCTTCCTCGCTCTCTCTCTCGCGTGACTATCCCTTCTCTTCTCTCTCATAATTCCTTTTTCCTTACTCTTTTTTTTACTCCGTTAAAATTGGTATTTTTTTGGTTATTATAAAACACTCAGATATCCCACTCTGTGTAGTGGTTTCGTGTCATAATAACTATGTATTACAATAACAGATTATTCCCTGTGAGGATTTATTATTAGGTTACATATAAGTTATAAGAAAATATATTATACTTTTAACTAAAAGTGATATTTTTTTTGTATTATACAGAAAGAGACTCTTTTTTAAGTCTACCTACTGTAAGTATTAATTCTACGCTTATAAGATCTATTCTATTAAGGATAAACCTTCGTCACTAGTAGAATTAATCTTTTGTATGAAATCTTTTATTACTTTAGTGACGTTGAAATTGGTTTATATTATGGTGTATAATAATACTAAATTAGAAATTTCCTCAACGTAGTGTTTCGTGTCTAAACTATTAATAAAACAATTATTCATATATATATTATATCGTTGAATTATAGTTTTCTTTTATATACATTTGATAAATATTATATCTTTTTACGTGAATATGAATTTGTATTATTACTCATATAAAAAGGAATATTTACCCTCACGATAGGAATTATACGTGCTTTATAATTTCTTCATATGGAATTATACCTTACGCGTCAGGAAGATTTCCTTATTATTAAATTTTTTAGATTATTTTTTTGATCGTTTAAAAAATATTTGATTTATTTTTTTATTTTGACTCAAAAACCTTAATTTACTGGTCTTGATTTCTAGTTGACGGAAATCTATATATATAATGCAATATTTTACGTGTGATTTTGGCTTAACATATAATACTTTATAGTAAACTTATAATTACGTGAAGTTTTTTTTAATATAAATGTTTTAATATACATAATTCAAATAGAAATACTACTAAATTACATCGCATATCGAATGATAGACTTTCATCGCGTGACAAGCTAAAAATGATCCAATTGAAAGAGCCTCATATAAAGGACTTAGGATCCGTGTAAAAGAGACACTAAGAGGTAAGATCTTTTAATTATCAATGTGTTTGAAATACTTTTTTGTGACTTGTGTGAACATGTAGCGCAGTCCTGTGCAAATATATTACTCTCGGGATAAAGTGACGCATTAAACCATGTCATTAGACTCAACGTCGCGGCGTTTTTATTCCGATGTCGTAGCTTCATCTAAGCCACGTTTTGACTCTTCTTAAAGTAGAATATATACGAACACTTATTTCATTACGGTTTGGAACGTTGTTGGAGTTGAAAGGGAAAAAGTCTCGCAATAGACTAATTGATCATGCAGAATGTTGTTACCTTTACGTGAAGCTGATATGTGTGTAGTTATGTGCAAAAAAGAACTTAATGTCTTTACAGCGATAAGATTGTACGTGCAATTAAATCTCATTTGTGAGCTGGAGAAACTTCAGTGCTGCTAGAGTATTTATTTCTGTTATGATTGAAGGTTTTGACACACTCTTGTGATACTCATGAACATTTGGGATTTCTGAGTCATGAGATTAATTGTCCAATTGAAAATCTGATTATGGAACTCTCCCACGTATCTGCAGGGTATAACTTTTTCGATTTGTGTTGCAAAAACTTAAAACTTTCATACTATAGTCACTCGATTATTTCACGTGAATTGATATTCGGTTTGGTTACGTAACTTTGAAATTACATTTAATGGATACGTAAAGAGATTGTTTGCGATAACCGTTTTTTTCTCTAGAAATAAGATACTTTTTTTACTATTCTCATCCCTATCTATACGGACTATGGATCAATATTTTGGTTCAGTTGTGGAGCCCATTATATATATATACCACCGCGCTAAAGAGAATATTATAACCTTTATAATAGAATCGAGTATATTTCGCAAGCTCGTATTTTTGATCGTCTGTACTTATAAGAACACTAAACTGTATCTTTTTGCGCCTTTATGGAATTTGTTTTGATTAATTTGCAGGTTGTATTTTTTCCCACTCGTTTCAGGTGTATTTTTCTGTCAGTTTGTCAGAATTTTAAATTTTTCAAACATGTTTGATGAGTTGTGAATACTGTATATCACTTTCCAGAACTTTTTTATCGACAAATTTGATTCCCTGTCTAAAGATATTGATTTAGATTGTGCATAGATGGACTCGTTTTTGTACCAAGTTACTTTTTACAATTACGTTCTCTTATCGTTTGTATTTCTCTCTTGATTATTTTTTTTGAGTCATTAAAATGCTCAGCACCTTTGGATCAATATTCTCCTAAATCTACAACCTTTTTTATATGATTTTGTAGAAGAATTTGATATAACGCTATAATTTTGCTCTCTCATGATGAAATGTATTTTATTGAATTTAGCCGTAACCTGCGCGAGATGATTATTCTTTCTTAGGAGCTTTATATGGTACTCGACGTGATTATGTAGATGGCACACGTTTTTTTACATAATTTGGTTTTATTTATTTGCTCTATCTTTAATATATGGACAAGTCTCGCTCTTTAGCGATTTGGGTTGTTCTTGCACAAAGATATTAACAAGAAAATTTTGAAATTTAATAGTTAGATATCAACCAAATTTTTTCTGGCTGGAATAAATACACAAACCATTTTGTTTATAATGTTACTCAAAGTGAATTAACTTTATAATATCATATCGAGCTAGAAAATAATTCCTAACATTTACTACGATACAAGCTCCCTATTGCATAATATTGTACTGTCTCTCGCATTGTCAGGATGAATTAATCTCTTATAATCGCAAATCAAAACTTTTATACATACTTGACGCTATTTATTATTAGGTATATTTTCCACCGTGTTTATACCCTCTAATTATTTTATAAATAATACAGTTGAGTTAATTTAGTTATAAACAATATATTATTCTCACGTGGGTATTTTTGAGTTGGAAAGTAATCCAATTTATAATATAAAAAATATACAACAATCTTCAACTTGATGCTTTGATTTAGTCAAGGATATTAAATAAATTATTACTTACAGCTTATATGTATTAGTATGCAACTAGAAAAAGCAATCATAATACTTAAATCTTTATGAAGCTTAGTTCGGCATAGTATAAACTTCGTATCAGATATCTGGTTTTCAAAATCTTATGAAACTTTATTTAACATATCAAATTAATAATATTTTGTGCTCATATTATAGAAACTAGAAGAGTTGAAAGTTTGTATTGGAGTTTCGTGGCGTGAAATTACTAACATAACAATATTACGTGTTGATTTGTGTGATTGACATTAATCTTTGAACAATACCATTTACGGTTATGAGTGTAGGTTTACATAATAGGATATTACCTTAACTACAACGTAGTAATATATCGTCTATAATTTCCTATCTGCAATTAGCCAAATATTATCTTACGCGAAGATTATTTATATCTTTATATGTAATTAATCTATTGTCGTCGAGTATAGTAATTTTCACTACTGGAGTTTGTGAAAATATCCTTAATAAACTATTTGTTCAGGCCTCTCAACAGGTAATTTTGTCTTTGTTAATTATAAACATAATAACGGGGTTTTCCACCCCCGTTATTTTCCCTTTGTGCGTGTGGTGTAGGGGATAAATGTAAGGTTATATATAGATGTTAGTGATTTAAAATTCTTATGCAGTGAAGATATTCGTTTACAATAACTATTTTTATATATAATTAGAAAGTTTATCAGCTACAAAATTTGTGTATTTATTATTCGTAAATCTCAGTTATTAATTCACTACGGTTGGCTGATATGCGTGTTAGTTAGATATTGTCTTTATTATTCAGTTTAATGAAAAACCAACCTACGTGAAGGTGATTCTTCTTTTTCGCTATCTATATATATATATATTATAATATATATTATATAATAATCAGTAGAACGATAGTACTTAAATGCAAGCACGTTACAGGTGACCCCACGAGGCGTAGGACGCGTTTAATCTAGTATCCGCTGGGAGTGGGTCTAAAACGTATACTGTTTTAAATCGTAACCTAATTTTATAAGGGTCATTAATAATAAAGTTTAACCTACGTATTTTTATAAAATTTTGCGTTATTATTGTGTGATTTTCTTTTCTAATTATTATATGGTAACACTAGAATAACTAACTTAAATACGTATTATTTACTTGCAAATTTTTATTTATGCGTATTAAAATTGGTTAGTTTACGTATTATATAATTATAGTTACAGTATGACGAAAATAACACAGCTCAATAAACAGCAATAATAATGTGAATGATAAATGATGTTTAATAAAAAGCTATGCGGAAAAGAAGTTAAATAACCAATTTTTGCGTGATATGATAAAAATAACGGTCAGTTGAAACTTTGAGTTAGGTATAGGTGTTAGGTTAGGTATTAGTGATGTAGGTATTAGGTTAGGTATAGGTTATAGGGTATTTAGTGTTAGGTTATAGGTAGGTGTTTTAAATTATGAGTTATGGTTTAAAGGTATAGTTAGAGTTATATTAGTTTAATAGTGTTATAAAATGTTAATAGGTATTATAAGGTTTATAGTTATATGGATTAAGGTTATAGGTATATATATATAGGTGGTAGGTTTAGGTTTAGTTTAGTTTAGTATTATAAGGTTATGGTTTAGGTTAGTAGGTAGGTTTAGGTTATATTATAGTTGGTTATAGTTGTAAGTTTATCTATTTAGTCTTTAAGGTTAGAGTTAGGTTTAGTTAGTATAGGTAGGTTGTTAGGAGTTATATAGTTAGATTATATTTTAGGTTAGGTTATGATTATATTTACAGTTAGTTAGGTTAGGTTAGTAGTGTATAGCTTAGGTTAGGTTAGGTTTGTTATTAGGTATAGGTTAGGTAGATATCGAGTTTAGGTTAGTGTATATTAGTTATGTTATGATTATAGGTTATAAGGTTCTAGTTAGGTTAGGTTTTAGTTTAAGTATACTATGTTATGATAGTTAGGGATAGTTATAGGTTATTAGGATTATAGGTTATAGGTTATACGTTCTATGGTATTTTACCCGTTATAATTATTATAGTAGGTTTGTAATATGATTTTAGGTTAAGGTTTAGGGTGTAGTATGTTAGGAATTGGTAGGTATAGTTTTAGGTTTAATGTTAGGTTAGAGTATAGTGATTAAGTGAATATTCCAATGTCATATTCATGAGTAGTGAGAGTTGCTACGGTATTAATAAGTAAGGCGACTACTTTTACAACTGCAAACGTGAGATTAGCTGAATAATGTACCTATTATATACTACAGATATTTTGAATCTTATCTGGTGTATATCTCGTATTTTATATTAGACTAGATGTATTATGATTTTTGATGTTGTTTTCTTCGAGAAGTGTTTTCACACTAATAATATATCTATAGGATGATGAGTCAGATAAATTATTATTGTTAACGTTTAAGTTTTGTTGTTTTTATTCGTACTTTCTGACGCCCACATCTTTTTTATATCGGTAGCTATGTTGCTTCTTATAAACTCGAAGCTATCAGTCGTGTGAATAAGGTATTTCTTGATTTTTAATCTATTCATTTATGTTGTTATTATAGTATTTTGTTCCTTTTTATAATATTATAAGACAAGTTACTACGTATATTTTACAGATCTAAAATAATATTAATAGAGAGGAATTCGTGATATAATAGAGTATTATCCTATTTTTTACGTGTACTGATAATTTATCTCGCTATATATATATATATGAGTATATCCTATGTTTTGTTTAAAAAAATAAGAAAATACGTAGAATTTTAAATTAACTTCTACTAAGAAACGACATTTCTATATGGCATAAGTGCCATTTAGTAGTTTAAGTACATAATTAAATACTTTCCTGTCTCTGTTTAAAGGTAATATTTAATCTATTAAGAACCTCGACGTTTGGTGAATTAATTTGCCATGGTTGAGAATGTATGCTGTCCTTAAGGGGTTTTCACTTATTTTGATGACGTCCAGATACAAAACAGATGTTAAGAACACTTGTTATACAGCTCAGAATTAGCGAATTTGACATGATTAACGATCAGTAGTGCTGTTCTCAATCATGCGTGTAATGAGTGGTTTCGCGCTTCTAAAATCGAAACCAAGAATCACTGCATACTGATATTAACGTAGATTAATATAGATTTGATAATAGTCATGTAAATTTCGTGTAGTAATTTATGTTCACATTTAATGGTTTAATCGGTTAGGAAGTTATATCTCGTCTTAATTTGAGTTATGATAGTGTTATCAAACGTATTTTATTTATATTTATCCATTTTCTTGTGACAAAGACTCGCTGTCGAAATGTTTGTAGATAATTGAGGCGTTTACCCATCGTGTAAGTATATGATTTTTTGCGTGTGCTATTACTATCTCGGACGTAATATCACGCATAACGCAGGTCTTGGTCGTCGCAGAAGAAATATCGCTAATTTAATATTAGCTTAGAATATTTTTTTGGGGTTACAGATTTAATTTTATGTTTTTGCATAATGTTCATCTCTCGCCATAAATTTATAACGAAGGTAAGAGTTCCCTCATCGTGAAAATATTCGTGCTGTCCAATGATGATACTACTCTTGCCGGGAGAATCCCGATTCTTTATAATAGTTTAATTCCTTGAGGAATCTTTAGAAGTAAAGCCCTCCTAGTCCTATTTTTTCTTTACGCAAAGGATTTATAAAATAATAATATGTGTGAGTTAGATATTGTTTTTTCCTATATGTTCCTCCGTATGCGAAAGAACGATTTTATATCAGCTAATTATTCTCCATGATTAGCCATTTTCAGGAAAGCGCGGACGTCCGATGGCAATACCTTCGCACTACAACAGTTTTGTTCCTTTCTAAGTGACTCGCTGTGGGTAATTCCACTCATACAACGCACGTGTGTGTAGAAATATTATATGTTGTTTTTTGTCCGGTAAAATTCATGATATTATATCCTTCACGCTTCGAGAAGATTTTTTACTCCGAGCTCCTGAGGAGTTCCTTCCTTCGTGTAGGCCAATATTCCTACTGTGTATACAGTGTCACAATAATTATGGTTGTAATAATCTTTGCGCTTGTTAATTGTAAAAACAAATCTTTATTTCAATTTACTTATTCAAACGTGTCTGGGTGTTCACAAGTAAAAAGAGGTGTATTACCTGTCTTAAATATATCTTCATATAATTAAAACAAACGTTCGGTTTCTACTCTCATGCACTAAGGGAGAATTATATAAATTAAGAATCTCGAATATGTTTAAAAGAGTACTTAATTAATAGTTTCTCATATTTTTTTGTTTCCCCAAGAACGTACCCATAGCAACACCCGTTCAACGTGGCTGTATAAATTTTAGATCAACTGATAATATTATATGGGCTTTTGTTTATATAGTATAGGTATAATATATAAATCCTGGCAAAAACAGATTGCTCGATTAGTTCTCACGACCGCTGTATATTATGTAGAAAATCTCTAATTGGACCCACGTAATGAATAGAAGTATTTTATGAATTGAGCTGCAACACCATGTTATATCTGTCAAGGCACCGTATAAAACCGTGCGACGTCAAGACGATATTTTCTCGCGACAATTCGAGATCTTGCCTTACAGAGATAATATTTTTGTTAGCTATCTCAGACGATTGTGACGCAATATTCGGGGACTGACAGAAAGCGTAATCGTTTCGTGTGTATAGATATCAATTATTAAATATTTATACTTTTTAGTCTAGTATAGTAGAGAATTTGATAAATGTAAGAATTTATCAATTTGAGTATATAATAAAATAATTTAACTGTGACACATTTATGTATTGTGAGAGCGAATTATGAGCAATCAGGTATTATGAAAAAATACTTGTTGGGAGTAAATCAATATATTATCCATAGATTCCTGTGCTTCGTATCGCTAATGATAAAGGAATATGTTTTTAACTCTCTCTCGTTATTTTTTTCTGTAAAGAGTTTTTCAGATTTTTTAGTTAATAATCTGTTAACGTCTTGATCCGTTCCACAGGACCGTATAAATAACAGTTTTAGACCCAATTTATCTGTCGTATTTAATTTCCAGTAAGGTATTAGATTAGGTTTGCCATGGGAAACAATATATTACTCAGAAAATACCTCTGACGTCGATGATAAATTCGCCCCTCACTTATGCTGACAACTCACAGACATCAGCCGTTGTCTTGGATTTTCCTTAAATATTATCAAATGCCCCTATATTACATTTAGAGAAAATTCGCGAAACTTTAGGTTCTGTCAGTGCGCCAGTTTTTGGACCGAAAAATTATGTCTCTCTTTTATACTCTTTCCTACATCGATTATAAGAATATTTCTCTTAAATTAAGAGATGATTAATGTTAATATGCTAGATATCTCGTGGTGTAAAATATAATTCCATATAAATCAATATTATTACTTTTTCGACTTTGTATACATAAGTTTCATATTATTTTCCCATTACCGCAGATGCACGGGTTTGTGTATAATACATAATTAATATAAAAGATAAACCGATTTCGTACTGTTTTTCACGACCTAAAAGCTCAAAAACCGCAGATTAGATCTACATATAATTCCTTATTGAATGTGGGAATCGATAATTCCAAAAAAATGTTTAAAACCCCTTCTGGTAGCGATGGGAATGTTTTCTTCTCTGATTCACGTTCCTTCATAAGTACCACCTCTGATTTAATAAGCGACTGTAAAATAAATATATAACTATTTTCATAGGATTGGTGGAAATTTCATATTGTATGTTCTCAATAGCTTCTAAGCATCCAATACGATAGTAATAATGTACATTACATTATCTATTATCTGAATTTCTTATCTTTTTTCTAGCTCAATTGATAAGATGATTAGATATCATAGTATCTTTGAAAATTAACTGGCTGGTAATAATTTTACTTGTTTTCTTTCGATAACTTTGATACATCAGCGCTGGAAGGATCTGCCTTTTTAAACATCCTTTAAATTTCTTGAAGATTATTGCTGGGTGTGTATTAAATTCTCTTTATTCCTTGTTATTTACTTTATAAAGGAAACGGAATTATGTCGCTCTTGGCGCTTTCTATTTAATATAAGCTCTCGAGATCCATTAATATTCGAGTCTCTGTTCCCAGCCGTAAAGGAAATAATTTATTTTGGTAAAGACTTATATTTAAACAATGCATTATCTTTAGCGCGGAGTATGAAAGAACTCTCAATCATTAGGTCGCTTGTTGATTAGTGGACTTTTCTTATGAACTCTAGTTTCAATATGTTGTGAGAGTTGGTGCTGTTGCATTCATAATTTCTTAACAAACCATAAGTAACAGAACCTTGGTTTTTGAGGCAGAAATGAACAAAGACAAAATGTCCATGACACTAAATATGGTAAAAAGCCTAAGAGTAATCTATACTTCTCTCGGGTTTTATTTCAGCACGACTTCCTAGTATGTTGTTCTGCGCCTGCTCTGAGAAAAAATCACTAATTATTACCCTTATCAAAATTATTATGATTATTATAATATAAATTGACACTACTGTCGTGAACCAAAAATATATTTTAAATATATATTCATATTGAGCCTCTTATAAAAACAAGTAAGACAGCCAACGTGAAGAAGCTTGTGGATGATTTCTTCTATAATCGTCTCAATTATAAACGAATTTCCACATATATCGTCACAGATATATGTATGAGAAATATATTTGTCATGACAGCATAAAAGAGCAAACATATATTACTTAATTAATAAATTCGAAATACGATTCATCTAAATTTTGATCAAATTTTATCGCTTTGAGTAGTGACATGTATTTAGAGTGCCACAAACTGTGGTATAGGATTCTAAAAGAATGGAGTCAGGTTTCCCTTATTTCTTAAATGTACCCAATAAAATGATTATGACAAATTTTATGCAATCCTTGCTAATAGCGATGATATTATTTCTAAGAGATGACGAATAATAGTCGCACACATGTGAAAATATGAATGTAAATCTTGGATAGGTGGTGCTATTATTTCCTCTGAGTTCTATTGTGAATGTGATAACCTATGTATAGTTCTCCACCTAGCAAAGATCAGATAATGCAAAAAGGAGTATATGAGTTCAACTCTCTCGCCGAGATCTTGACTGTACTCGATAAAAGGAGCTATGTCTCAGGATTAGTGGAGAGGAATAGAATCGACCAAGAAACGGCAAAATGAACTACCAATGATCGTATAACTCTCATTATTGCATGTAAATTCCATAAATGGACGCCCGAGTGCATTCGGAAATTGTCATTACGCAATAGCCAAATCTATTGCGACAGAACGGATCACTGAGGTATATGAAGATAATTGGGGAACTATGAATCTAAGCGAAACACAATATTCAAAGATTGTTATCTTCGCGTGCTGCTAATATACAAATGTGAATAGGCAGCTAATTGGAGATAAGGGTAGAGAAGGATAGTGCATTGAAGGATATAGTGGATGAGTTCATGCAGTGATAATTTAGGTTGAGATTGAGCGAGAATTATAATGTGGCATCGAACGAAGCAGATTCTATTGCTTCGTTTTCTTCTGACCCGACAAGGTAAAGAATGGGCCTTTTTCGCGAAATGAATATCCGTTCATTTTAGGTGTTAAGGAGTGTTGGATATGTAGAGAAAGGAAGGGTTTATGGTAAAACTGCGCGAGATCTTGTTTGATATTCTGCTTCTGCATGCTGGCGCCGAGAGACCCGTCAAGTCCACCATAATGTTCTATCCGACAGAGCGCCCAGTTGAAAAAAATATAAAACGAGGATAATGATGTGTGTAGTTTGAGAACATCCCGGGCAGAGGAAATATATACAGGAAATTAGTGATTTGATGTTATGCCATATTCAATTTGTTATTAGTGAACCGTTTCACAGCGTGAACCTCCTACAGTACATTCGGGAGAGGTGAAAAAACCTCGAGAAATTTCAAGTCGGAGATATTATGTATACGGCTGGAGGAGAATGAGTGTGCTGGGGTAGGGAGGTATATTGAAGGGTAGAAGAACGAAGTCGTTATGGGAGAATCTTATTGCACGGTCCGGCAAGTGAAAGAGAGATTGGAGTGCACGAAGAGAGTCTGTATTTCGCACCACGCGTCTGCAAATGGAGAACAGCAAGGATACGGTTCTCGGGAAGTGGGATGTCAGCCTCTCTGAGTCCTCAAGTAATCGTTTGTTATGAGTGAATGATTCATGGAATTGATTTATGTGATCGAAGATCCATTATTTTAATAGATGATTATCATCGTGGTCGGCGGGCATTTTCAAATCCATAAGTCAAAGTCTTCTAGTTAGTCTACAACCATTATTAACTAGAGGATACGTGAGAAGTCCGTGAACCGTAGACTATATTTTCCAATCCCGTGCAAATTGGATCAGAACAACTCAGTCTTCAACTCTCGAACTATATTGATTAGTACGTTTGGCACTAATTTGCGTCAGTGTTATAATTGTTATATATTAGATACTCGAGTCCCAGGAGTCATGTTTTCGCTGTTTGAAATAGCTTGATTTTAGATATGGAAAGAGATGAGGCAACGGCTGCACACTTGGAAATAAGAGATTAGCCTGCTGCTTCGTGGGAACACCACCCTACTCATACATGTGTTCCCCAGTGTTCAGTTGTGACAATGTTGGGCGGTGTTGCAACAGAGAAGAGGACGCCAAGTGTTTGACAATCTCCAGAAAAGACAATATTAAATAATCTATTGAAAGTGAACGACGGGGGTGTTCGAATGATCATGATATCGGAGGGGATTTAGACCAATATATCAATAATTGTTGAGTGTGTGTCTGAAGTTAGAAGCGGCCCTCTGGGATTTAAAGAGGGTGTAGAAAGGGATAAGAGAAGAGAACCAAGAAGATTTCATATTTGTAAATGAAAAGAAAAGATTTGAGTGTAACGAGAGTGCAGGAGAAATAGTCGCCTCTCAAGTGATGTGACATTTTAATTTTTGAAAAAGAAGAGAAATGTAACGGTTAAGCTAACAAAATAATTTGTGATGAAGAAGTGTGTGGAACTTGTAATCATATAAAGCAATGAATGGTGAAAAGTTGCCAGATATTGAGATTTCATTATAAAGGTTGCGACGAGTGCTCCTGAATGAGTGATACGGACAATGAGAGAAATATCCGATAGTTTCAGTGATATACAGAGAGATGTATATTATTGTAAGAGTTGTGGTATAGAAAAAGCTTGTCTGCTAAGGTGGACCGGGGAATTTAGTTCCGTCGAGGAGCAAATATCTTTGAACCGCCAAAATTCAAAGAAGACGGTAAAATTTTCTCGTAACCGTTTAGAGATGAACTTAGAAATGCGCGGTGGATTATATAAATAACCTCGGGTCTAATGCCGCGGAGAGTAGGAGGAAGAAAGGTGGATCCGCAATATCATTACTGCTAACTCTGTTAAACGTAGAAGGATATCGAGAGGCAACCAAGAAGATGCCTGGTGGATCAGGAGGGGATGTCTCGCATGGCAGATTTGATTGAGATTAGAAGCGAAGGATCTCGATGTGGAGCATGAAGATAGAATGGTGAGTGAAATCTCGCCGAGGATAGGGATACACTACAACTAGAGAAGTAAGCCGTGACAAGAGTGTGCGAGAAGTGTGATAATCTTGAGCTCAGTGGCCTATTAAGCGTTCTGTTAGTGGTTGAGGAGGAGACGGGATTTGGTATAAAGTGAGGACGAGTTTAATAAAATCTCGTAACCTAACATATAAAATAATGTTGCGAGACCAGGTCGCAGCTGTCGACGGGATAGAATAGGGGGAAAGCGCGCGGTAAGGAATATACATGAATATACCAAAATTTATATTATCTCGACGGACGTAATAACAGTGACCGCTATTCCTAAGAGTACAAAACAAGTGTGACTGATCATTTTGTGTGACATACTTTTCGAGGCGAGACATATATACCAGATAGATATAGAACATATTTGGAGTGTATATTTTACAGAATATGTAGATTATTGTGAAGTAGAACAAATGTATATGTGTGCTCTCTTTGATTTTTGTAGGTGCTCGCCTGAAAAACTTAGGGCGCAGTTTTCTTATATCACAATGCAACGTTGTGTTATGGGGATGGACGTAAAGATTAGAGAAAAACATTATCAGAATTTTCATTAATGAAATAAAATACCACTAAGGAATAGTGGAGTATATCAGGATAGTATATATTTTCTCGGATATAATGGTCATAGCGTATATATTTACTTGCCGCTCGTGCTAAGTCTCAGTACTGATAAGCACGAAAGCTTTTGATTTATATATACACAAGTACTTTGGGATGTTGACCTTATGGCATATGCTGGAAATAGAGATAGAGTGTGCTGGAATGAGTGGTTAGACTGTTATAGTACAGCGCTCCTATTGAGTGCTGATTACGAATTAATTTGTTACGCTGATGATAGCAATTACGCAACAGAGATAGTGAAACGATATATGGGATTATATGATTAGTAAGAATAGAGTTTAAAGGGGTATTATCGCTATATTGTTAATATTATATATTAGACGTGGTATAATAAGTAAGTGAAGGAGAGATTAGGAGTTTTTTGATGGAGATATAATCCGTATCGGGGAACTAGTGTGGGGGCGATATGTAATTCGGGAGGTCGGTGAGGTTGTTGAGAGGAGTTGGATGAGGCAGGATGAAAATGATGTAAATAAGCAGATGATAGTTAATGTAACGGAGGAAACGACTGGCTGAGAATGATGGTGGGGGAAGAGAGTTGAAGGCGGTGGATTCCAGCGTATTTTTAGGTGGATGTTTTAACAGGGAGAGAGGATGTGGAGGAGAGAATTACTAGAGAATTGAAAAATAGGACAAGCAATGAAAGCACTGTACCCATTGAAGGACGGAAATGTTGGAATGAAGTATTAAAAAGGTAATCTTCGAAGATATATTGACTCTCGACGCTGCTGTATGAGGCGTGAACGTGACTACTACGGGAGGGACGGACAGTAGAATCATCGGCAGAAATTTTGAGGGCTCTGAGAGCAATGACTGAAGAGCAGAAGAGACGAATAAGACGAAGTAACAGAGAAAACTGTAGAGTGAAAGGAGATCTTACTTACGAAGTGGAGTTGTGGGAACGACTTGAGTGGTGGGACATTGAAAGGATGCAGGCCTGATGGAATGCCGAAAAGAAGAGGGGATGGACACCGGAGGGAAGAGACCGAGAGGTAGACGAAGAAAAGATGGACCCGAATCGGTGGAGGATCTCTAAAAAGATGCCAGACAGACAATGAGATTGGTTTGAGAAGAAGAGGAGTGGTCCAGGAGAGAGATGTTTGGAGGAAGACCCTGCGACTGACAGGATGAAAATCCTTCCTGTGAGAGGAAGTATATATATATAGTATATATATATATATATATATAATATATATAATATTATATATCATTATTATATATCTATTTAGTTATATATATTATATATATATATTATATAATATAAATATTCATGTATACATATATATAATATATATATATATATATATATATATATATAGGCCCTTATTTAGGTACCCTACCACCCCTTGGGCAAATATTTTCTGAAACTCTCTCCCTCCCCCTTGATTTATTTTAAATAACGCTCTTTTGCAATATTCAAAATTATATTTATTTCGTTAGCACATGAGGGCATGAAATTATTACTAATAACAAGCGAACATTCTCTTTATATTTTTATATGTCACTCAGCCACTTTCATTTGATAAACCTGTTCCAATTATAAAATTCTATTTTTCCGCTTGTGGTTACATGGAGAAAGTTGCTTAAAACAATTTGTTTTTGTTTTTTTTTTTTTTTTTCAATATTCTTCGAGAAGGCATCAAATTGATCAAATCTTGCAATTGAAGTTTGAATATCGTCACACCGTCAAGAAATTTCCCCATAAGAAAATTTGTTTGATTACCCAAAATAATTAAGATACGTTTACTTATTTAAAATGGAATTAAACAGGAAACCAATTTAAACACACAGTACGTATGAAAAATATTTTTATTTAAAATGATTATCTATATTAACTACCAAGTATATATAGTTAACTAAGTTACTTTTCCTTACTTTAATTCTACCCAAGAAAGTAGAAAAGAAATAAAGATTTTCGTTTTTACTAAAATTCAAAGGCATGAAATTAAGTGTACACCAATCTATTGTTACAGAGAATTTATGTTCCAATATGTGAACAGGTAACTAAATTATTCGCCACGTTACAAGAACTACATAGTAAGTATTTTGTTTCAATGCATTGCTGCAATGTCTATATCACTTAACATGAATTTTAAATAGTTTGTATATTATAAAATATAGAGGTCTCAGTCATATTTTGTGAAGTAAACCAATACCTACACTCCATTCTTCACTAGCCCTTTCTTCATTTTGAAAGACGTCACACTCAACTTTAAATACCTGATGCTAAGAGGACGGCTTTGAGCAACTCACCTCTGATCTTTCTTTCAATTGGGACAGATAAAGCATGGTTGTTTATAATTGCTCAAAAACTTAGTTCCTTCTTTAAACTACTCAACAGAATCATTCACACAAACACAATATTTTCTTGGAAATCACACACTCTGGCCTTCCTTTTTTAATATCTTATTTATTTCCTTTTCTCTTGAACTTTCCTGGAAGGATCACATTATTTCTTTTCATGAACAAGATTTTAAGAGGTTACCTATTCTGAGGTGTCTTCGGAGCTTCTTCACACGATACAAGTTGCGTGTTTTGTATTGGGGTGTTCTCCTTTCCTTGTATGGAGCATGCGTAATATATCTGGGGTGGTTTCGCTCACACGACCAAGTAGTTCCCCCGTGGTATCTTGTACACCACGAAAGAGCTAGATTGCTAGCCGGAGACGGAGCCCTGGTTTCCCTGACGGCTCGACCCTTGTTGAAAGAGTATAATCAAAGGTTTTCTCCATATTAACTTTCCCACTTTCACTAACTCTCTAATTTCTTTCCTGCAGCTGAAATGCTGCACCATTCTTCTTAAACTATCGTTATTACAATAGACTGTTCTTCCGAACTCTCTAATGGCATACCTCGTTCATGAGAACAGTTCGTACGTCTCATTAATCAACACAGTCTCTTCCTATATGTCCAACTCCCTGACCCCAGACATAACCGCTATGATCATTCTTTTGTGTGCACTTCTGTTAAAGTCTGGAACTTACTTACTTACTTCTTCTATTTTACCAATTTCCTTTCATTTAAACACTTTCGAATGCCGTGCACCGGTCATATAGGCTTTTGATTATTTTCGATATTTCTATTGATATTTTTTCTACTTCCTACTTACTACTAACGATTCTTTCTTTTAAAGTTCTAACTCCTGCTCTGCAACCTTGCTTTGCACGTCATATTTGATGCTCTTGAGAAATAAACTTTGACAATATGTTAAAAATCTTTGTTATGCTTAAAAACAATTTCTCCTATTTGTTATGCATTAATTAAATTAACCGGTGAGTTATTTTTATAATTTTTATGAATAAAAATAATGCTCATCAGATACAAAGTATTTTGAGTATTTTAATAAAATCTTTCCAAGATTCTGTTTATGAAGCGTCTGATCAAAATGTTCTCTATGAACAATCAATATTCGGTGCAAACGTAACAGCGTTACATGTAATGACATTACATGTAATGATGTAACGGTATCACATGTGACGCCGTTACTGTAACAAGTATCGTTCATAATTTTCGATTAATTTAATTACGATATATAGTAACTGTTACACAGGTTTTTTTGCATGTATTGTAACGGTAATGCCCAAAAATTAAAAGCAACTATACCAATCTCTGTATGTAGATGAATCTCAACTTAATTTAACCAGAATATTTTTCCCAGATTTCGTAATTTCCTCCGTCATATAATAATAGCACTTGTTATAGCATCTGAAAAAATTTCCCTCCTTCTTTGTATTCAAAACGATTCATTCCATAAGAGATCAATTTCTCACAAATATATTGACATTTTAAATTACTCTTCTAACACGAGTATACTGAATATGATATTAAATGAGACATAAAAAATCATCTTTAATATTGCCATAGCGCTATGAGCTTTGAAATTTACTCATCTGGAGCAGGAATAATGATAATGATAATAAAAATTCTATTTATTTTTGATATTATTATTATTTTTGATTCCAATTTTTCAAAACTCTTTAGATAAAATTTTACATTTCAATGGTCCCATTTCGTAATAGAAGTACATTAAGAAGATTGCTCAGTTGGTCTTACGAGAATTTCGTTTATCTATGTAAAGAAATTACGCAATTTTAGGAACACTTTTTCGGATTTATAATTTCTATTATCAAATTTTTTT
>JABUQX010050949.1:37500-42500 GCA_015478945.1 Trachelipus rathkii
TTGGCAAATTTGTCGCCAACAAGGTCTTGTTCGCGCATGTCGGCGTTCTTGACTTGGTCGGTTGCCTCCTGTACCCAAAGCCACCCCAGAAGAATGCCGTGTAGCCCCAGCAGAGATTCCAATCACCCTTCTGTGATTTAAATAATGTCGAGTTTCAAAGCATGAATTGAAGCAGGAGATGAAAACTCCGAGATGCTTCTTTTCTAGAGCGATCGCGACTAGTGGTTTAACCTCTAGTACAATTGTCTAACAGGCGACGCTGTTGTCCGATAGTTCGAGCTGGCCGCGACCAATTTTTTTTTCGTCTTATTGCAAATTTGTCGAAGAAGCATGTTTTGCGCCTGTTGGCGTTCCTTGACTCGGTTGGTCCTGTTACCCATAAGCACCCCTGAATAATGCCGTGTAGCCCCAGAAAAGCGGTTTCCAAACCATCCTTCTGGGATTTTAATAGTATCGAGTTTCAAAGCATCATTATTCGAAGCAGGAAACTAAAAACTGTAACGAATGCTTTTCTGGGTGTTCGGTCTGACTAGTGTTAACCTCTTGTACATGTCTAACAGCGACGCTGTTGTCGATGTTCGATCCTGCGAGAGTGAAATTTTCTTCTATTAATGCAAATTTTCGCAAGAAGCATGTGTGCAATGTCGGCGTAGGCTGACTTTGGTTGGTTGCTTCTGTAAAACACGGTCAGCAAACTAGCAGAATGCGCGCTTAGCCCAGCCAGGGTTCCAACCACCCTTCTATGATTTGAATAAATATCGAGTTTCAAATTAGTGATATCGAAGCAATTTTTCTGGGGAGGCGGATCGCAATAGTGGTAGATCCTCCTGTACATGTCTAACCGACGCTGTGTCGATGGTTCGAGGCCCTGGCGCGAGTGAAATTTTTCTTCGTCTTATATTGCAAAATTCTGTCGCAACAGCATGTTTCCCATGTCGGCGTGTGTCTTGACTTTGGTATTGCTCGTAACCATGAGCAACCCATCAAAAAATACGTGTAGCCCCAGCAGACAGTTCTATATCTATTCTTTATATCTGTACTTCTTATTCCAGACCATAGTCTCACTACATACATTAGCAAGTAATAGCTACCGTCATGTAAAGACCTTAGCACACTCAAAGACTATTCCTTTGCATCCATAGGGATTTTAATTGCACAGCCATCTTCCTGCCATCACAACTTTCATTACTAACATTCTGCATCATCGTTCCTGTTCATCCACCATATATCCTAAATATTTGAACTCAGACATTGTCCAGCGCTCACCATCTAACAAACTTTACACAGAGAACTGTCCTCACTCAAAACCCATAACCTCACTCTATTCTACGGGTTTTTACTTTCAAACCCCTCCTTTTACACACCTGCCAATCTCTCTACTAATCCCCTCAAAACTATTTCAGATTCACCACACTAAACCAAATCATCCGCATACATATAGTAGGCAACCTCCATTCTCTTTCATTCTCCATTACTTTAACACCATCCCTTGCTACCTCACCACTCTGATTCTTTCAGTACCCAATCCATATATATTATATATATATAATACTATATAATATATAATATATATATATATATATAATATTATATATATATATATATAATTATATATATATAAAATATATATATATAATATATATATATATATATAATATATAAATATATATATATATAATATAATATATATTAGATATATAGATATATATATTCTTTTCAATTGAATCAATTCAAGCCTTTGATATATTTCTTTACAACCCAAAGAAAATAATAATTATTTTTCTCCGGCTCCGCCTCCAACTCCGACTATAGTTTGCACTGTTGAGAATGTGCATACATTCTGGCAATAAATTTTTCACGTACAAAAATATTTTGAAAAAATTTATGCCCAGATCCGGTCCGTTTCATACTCGCCTGCACTCAGATCCGCGCTGATCTGACTAAGGTTTCTTGCCACTATTGAAAATTGTTCAGCACGTATCCGGCAATAAATTTTTCATCTAAAAAAATATTTCTTTGAAAAATTTATAAACAGGATCCGGCTCTAACTCCGGCTCGTTCCGACTCGGCGATCCGGATCCGACTAAGTTTTCTGAACATTTGAAAATAGTCAGCAAGTCTTCTGCAATACATTTTCAACTAAAAAAATATTTCTGAAAAATATTTATAAACAAGATCTGGATCCGGATCCTACTCCGGATCCTGCTCCGGATCCGGATCCATCAAAGTCCGCACTATTTGAAAATTGTTCAGCACATTTTCTTTCAATAAATTTTTTACCTAAAAAAATATTTCTTAAAAAAATTCATACCCAGGAACCGGCTCCGGCTTCCAGGTCGCTCCGCGATCCAACTAAGGTTTCTGTACTAATTGAAAAATGTTCAAACACGTTTTCTGGAAATACATTTTTCGCCTAAAAAGATATTTTTTGAAAAAAAAAAAATTCATACCCCGGATCCGGCTCCGGCTCCGCCCAAAACCGGCTCCGAGTTCGGCTTCGGCTTCGGATCTGACTAAGTTTTCACTAATTGAAAATTGTTCAGCACTTCTTCTATCAATATTTTGACAAAAAATATTTTTCGAAAAAAAATTATACTCCGGCTCTTTTCGACTCCCGCTACCGACTCCTAATCCGGATCGATTAAGGATTCTGCACAATTTGAAGAATTGCCTCAGCAGCCTTCCAGAATAAATGTGTTCATCTAAGAAATTACCTTTAAAATTGATTCCAAGATAAGGCTCCGAATCGCGATCCGATCCGACCCGACTAAGGTTCTGCACTATTGAAATTTGTTCAGTACTTTTTCTGGCATTAAATTTTTCACCTAAATAAATATTTTTTGAAAAAAATTCATACCAGTCTCGGCTCCGGCTCCGGCTCCGCTCCGGCTCCGGCTCCGCTCCGACTCAGCTCCGGCTCTACTCCAGCTACGACCACTTTCGGCTTCCGGATTCTGACTAAAGGTTCTAACTATTTGAAATTGTTCAGGACGTCTTCTGGCCAATAAAGTTTTCACCTAAAATTATTTTTTTAAAAAATTCATACCCAGATCTGCATCCGCTCGGCTGATCTGACTAAGGTTTCTTAACTATTTGAAAATTGTTCAGCTCGCCTTCTATCAATAAAATTTTCACCTAAAAAAAATATTTTTCGGAAAAAATCATACTACTCCAACTCCATCTCCGACTTTGAATCCGCTTCGCTCCGACTCCAAATCCGATTCGATTAAGGATTCTGCACTATTTGAAAATTTTTCAGAACGTCTGGCATAAGTTTTCATCTAAGAAAATTATTTCTTGAAAAAAAAATTTATACGATCCGTCTCCGGAATCCGGATCCGATCCGATCGGACCCGACTAAGTTTCTGCCACTATTGAAAATTGTTCAGTGCGTCTTCTGGCATTAAAATTTTTCACCTAAAAAATATTTTTTGAAAAAAGTTCATACCCAGGTTCCGCTCGGCTCCGGCTCGGCTTTACCTTCGGCTCCGGATCTGACTAAGGTTTTTGCACCTATTTGAAAATTGTTTAGCAGACTTCTGCAATAAATTTTTCATCTAAAAAAATATTCTTCGGAAAATTTTTTATACTATTTGCACCGCTCTGACTCTGGCTCCGACTTCGACTCCGGCTCCGGCTCCGACTCCGGATCCGGATTCGACTAAGGATTCTGCACTATTTGAAACCTGTTCAGCACGTCTTTCTGGCAACAAATTTTTCATCTAAAAAAAAATTTTCTCAAAAAAATTTAATACCCAGAATCCGGCTCGAATCCCTGCTTTCGCTCCGGAATCCTAATCCACTAAGTGTTTTCTGCACTATTGAAATTGTTCAGCACTTCTTCTGCCAATAAAGTTTTTCACCTAAAAATATTTATTCGGGGAAAAAAAAATCAAACTACGCACCGCTCTGATTCGCTCCCACTTCGCTCCGACCCGGATCCGATCACGACTAAGGATTCTGCACTATTGAAAATTGTTCAGTACGTTTTCTTGCATTAAATTTTTCACATAAAATATATTTTTAAAAAAAATCTTACCCAGGATCGCTCCGGCTCCGGCTCCGCTCCAGCTCCAGCTCCAGCTTCGGCTCCGGCTCCGCTCAACTTCGGCTTCAGCTCGAATCCGAATAAGTTTTCTGCCCACTATGTTTGAAATGTTCAGCAGATCTTCTAAAAAAAATCTTCGAAAAAATCATACTCCGGCTCCGCTCCGACTTCAACTCCGTTCTGACTTCAATCCGATCCGATCGACTAAGATCTGTACTATCTGAAAATTATTCAGCACATCTTCTGCCAATAAATTTTTATCTAAAAAAATTATTTCATGAAAAAAAATATACCCATAATATGGCTCCGGCTCCGGCTCCGCTCCGCTCCGGCTCCGGCTCCGGCTCCGGCTCCAGCTCCGGCTCCGTCTCCGGCTCCGTTTATTTGACTGAGTAAAATCCGAAGAATGAGCTAGAGGTTGAGAATATGAAAAAAAATAGATTTTCTATAATTATAAATAAAACATTTTTTGATCCTAAACCTGGAATTGCAATTTTGACTGGAATTGAAATTTTTTAGTTCGACACCTCTCTAAATAAATTTCTGTATCTAAAATATTAATTTTAAAAAATAATTACACCATGATGTTCAGGATGAATGTTTCTAACTAATTCTAGATAATAAAAAAAAATGTTGAAAATTTTGATTTTGCTTTCAAAAAGTAGGGGATCTAGTTATGAAGTCTCCCCTTAACCTTTTCATTTCCTTCCTCCTTAACTTGTCCTACTTAACCTTGTGCGACACTCTTAAAAAAACATTTACACCTACAACTCTTTTTTTCTCGACTCCTTTATTTCATATGAAATATGTAGCCCTCTTTTTTTTCTTTGATTTTTCACACTTTTAAACACCATTTATTTGGATTACGGTTCGAAATTCGGTATTTTTTTTTTACCGATAAAAACCGGTTTCTGAAAGTATTAAAAATTAATGTTACCGATATTTCCATTAC
>JABUQX010050949.1:55000-65000 GCA_015478945.1 Trachelipus rathkii
GGAATTCAAGGTCAGACGACTACAATGGTTATTCAAATGCTTTTAATAAAGCCATACAGAATCTCTGTTATTATCATTCCCGCTACTTATACAAAGCTTATCGCTGTAAAGGCACAGAATGCCCTTTGTACCCATTACTTCATAGCAATGGCCAATTGAACACTCAACGGTCTGCCACTCAAACTTCGGAAAACTAATAGATCGACTGTCGGCAACAACATCCTATGACAGTCGTGAAAATGTAGGTCACAAAAGAAAGGTCTCTTTTTACCCAAAAGTTCAAGTGATCAACGATACTTCTCTCTGTAATGATGAACGAATAAAAACAAACTCGGAAAATTATAGTGCTGTGGAAACAATAAATCAACCTGTTAATAATATTACTACTCACAAAGTTATCAATAATATTAATAAAAATACTACTACTACTATTAATATTAATATTAATATAATAATAATAATAATAATAATAATAATAATAATAATAATAATAATAATAATAATAATAATAATAATAATAATAATAATAATAATAATAATAATAATAATAATAATAATAATAATAATAATAATAATAATAATAAAAATAAAAATAAAAATAAAAATAAAAATAATAATAATAATAATAATAATAATAATAATAATAATAATAATAATAATAATAATAATAATAATAATAATAATAATAATAATAATAATAATAATAATAATAATAATAATAATAATAATAATACAAATAATAATAAAAACAATATTAATAACAAAAATGATCAAGACTTTGAAACAGCAACCAGCGCTATTAATACAGAAAATATCAACAATATTAAAACCCAAATTGAACTTGAAAATAATGTAGTGGATAAAAATTGTGTACAAGAACCTATATTAACTCATGAAATTGTGAAAGGGATGCATGCGCCTTTAAAGAACAAGCTTAAAAATCCACAAATGAAAAATAGTAGTAGTATACAAAATAAAAATCTTTCAATTAATAAAAATATTATAATCAATGATAGCAATGTCTCGAAATGTTATGGTAAGATAAATAGTACAAATTTTATTACAACTATTGACCCTTTGCATGTGGGCTTTGTATTTTTTAAATCAAATTTATCTGATGCTGTGGATGTTGTGAACTGTGTGGGAGATGGTGAGAGCAATGAAATCGATATCTTGTTGGATTCAGCTGGTGTGAATGCTGTTAACGATCGCTGTTTTGGCAGTAAGAAGGTTGCAGCCGACGTTGAATCCAACGAGAAAATTAACAGCATTGACGACTAAACCTTTTACACAGTATATGACATTTTAAATAAGGTAAATTATCTTGTAGATTGCGGAAGTATGAAAAGCATCTTATCTGAGCACTCTTGCAAACAGCAAACCTCCTATAGGTTTTATGCTGGCCGCAAATAATTCAAAAATTGCTATATATGATGTTGTAAATATTGAATTTGATCTGGGGATAGGCAGGAAATATATTGATACTTTTTATATTGTCAACATTCCTACTAATATATTAGGTATTTGAATTTTAAAATGGGCATTGATTTTAGCCGTGACTTATTGATAGATCCGATTACAAATAATACGATAAATTTGAATAGAAATATAAATTTTAATATTAAGTCTATGCATGACTCTTCCCTCTCCAATCTTTCACTTCCACCTCCTCCTACCTCTGAGCATGTTCCTTCTAGTCCATCACTATTTACTGATGTCTTATTGAAATATAAAAATTTATTTTTGAATCCATATTTGCCTGAAAATCACCACATTATATTGAAACAAATGCAAACATGGGATAAAATTTTTGAAAAGTATAAAAATAAAAATAAGAGTATGAGCACAGCATTGATAGATAAAGACGGTCTTGTAACTACTGACGAAGAGACCGCTTTTATACCAGAAAAAGTATTAATAGAGCTGGCCAACACCTATCCTTACAAAGTGAACATAAAGGGACCCCCAATATCTCTCAGGCCCCGTCGGATCCCTCACAAACTATATACTCGAACCCGAGCTGAATTGGATAATCTCTTGGCTACAGGAGTGTTAAGAAGAACCAATTCCCCCTGGTCGTTCCCTGTAAGTGTACTCGAAAAAGATCAAAATCGGATAAGACTTATATCGGACTTTGGAGAGCTGAACAAGAGAGCTGAGATCGAAACTTATGGTCTCCCACACCTCCAAGATGCCCTGTTCACCTTAAAAGGAAGTAAACTCTACACTAAGGTAGACCTCATTCAGGCATTTTACGGGATTCCACTCCACCCAGACACCGAGAAGTACTTCACCATAACCTCTAACCTCGGAACCTATAGCTATCGGTGCCTTCCCATGGGTTACGTCTCTTCTCCCTTCAATTTCAAGCCTTTATCGATATTCTCCTGCAAGGGATAAAAAACACGTACTTATATGGACGACATATTGAATCACTCACAGACTGAGGAAGAACATCAAATCATCCTTGAACAGGTATTGAAAAGACTACAGTATTTAAATATCAGTGTTAACCCCTCTAAGTGTCAGATAGCGAAAAGGGAGATTGATTACCTGGACTACACCATCAGTGAGAATGGCATCAAGCCAAATTATGAAAAGATCAGTGAAATAATAGACACACCAAAGCCCAAAACCATCAAAGAATTAAGAAGTTTTCTGGGAAAGATTGGGCTCTACCGCTCTTCTATAGTTTATTTTTCAGAGGTCATAGCTCCTCTAAACCTCTTCCTGAAGGGAAAGCCCTATAGAAATAGGTAGTGATGGGACGATTAATCGGAATCGGCATCGGAATCGGAAGAATCGGCTGTTTTTCAGGAATCGGAATCGGAATGGGAATCGGCAAAATTGTACCGATTCTTTGACCGATTCTTTGATATACAATCTGAAAATAATCTTTATTCGATCTTTATGATATTTCAAAGACAATATTTCGAAGTCTGCCGTATTGATTTTTAATTTCAGTTCTTCCATAATTCTATTAAATTAAAGAAAACTGGATTGAGCGGCGCATCTTTACGTAGAGTCTAAGATATCATGTTAAGATTTTCAGACAGCCATGGTGAGGCAGACATTTGGCAATGTTTCATTAGTCATGTTATGTAATATGTTTTGACAATTATATACCCGTGAACTCGTAAGTGAGCAGTGAAATATTGCCTTGTAGGCTTGTAATAATTGAGCTATTGAATATAAATGCTATCCTCCGAGTTTCACCTTTTCAGTATCTCACACAGCATTTAATATAAGTGATTGTCTTCAAAATGTTATGGAAGAATTCAGTATATTTCTGCTAATAAAATTCATGTTATGTTAGGGGATAACGCCTAATATGGCTGCAGAGTTACACAAGCAGGACTCCAGGAATTACCTTGCTTTTTTACACTTTGACACTAGTTCTCACGATGCCATATTTGAACAAAGAGACGTGAAAAAAATATATATCCATAAGCAAACAAATCGTAGGTCATTTTAGAATCACTCACCTCAAGCTATTGCCAAGTATGAAGAAAAAGATTTAATTTATCACAGCACAGATTTATTCAGGATGTACAAACCAGATGCAATAGCCAATATCATATGCTTTCAAAAATTTTTGAACAAAAATACGGCTCTCATTTCCCTCATATTGTGAATGATCATTCAAAACCTGCATGCCTAGAAACAACTGAAAGTTCTTGAAAATTGCTAAAAATACTTTTCTTGATTGTACAAATTTATTGAGCCACAAGGAATCAATGGCATCGGCAATAGTCCCAAATATGAAAGTGATTTGCATTTTTAAAAGAGTCAGAAAAAGGACTATTTGAAAGACTTGGTCTGGTATCAGCATGGAAAAACAATAAAAATTAAATCAGCATTTACTTTGTATTAATAGGGAATCTTGTGCTTGCTACCCATCCTGATCCACGCTTTAAAACTACATTCCTTAAGGATGAATATAACAATAAAAAGTGGAAGATATTCCTAAGCAATGGATGTGCGAAGATATATGTTGTATAAAGGAAAGGAAAACAGTTTCCACTACTTTTTAAACCAATCTTCAGATTTTTCTCATTTCATCAACAGAATAGGGCGAAAAAAGTGATACTGAAGATAATAGTTTTAATCAGTTTTCAATTTTTTGGAATTTAAAGAGAAAAAGACCTTAAAAACAGTAAAGAAACTCATTCCTAAGGAGAAAAACACACATATATTGAAAAATTGAAGATGTTATAAAAGTAGAAATCAGCCAATATAAAAATATAAAAACTTATTAAAAATTCAGAAAGTCCCTAAATAATGGTGGTCATCGAATAAAGGTACTCTTCAGCATTTGGGTGTCCTTGCTAGAAAATATTTAAGCTGGCCCCCCTTTGTGGAGAGTGAAAGACTCTTCAGAATTGAAGGAGGTTCAATTTATTCTCCTAAAAATATCGGATGCAATGCACTCAGAAACGGGAAAATGTTAATGTTTTTGCACTACAATTTAGAGTCGCTGCTTTGACCACAACACAATGATAATTAGCTCAAGATTCACTTTAGTAAATTAAAGAGGAAATTTTTTTTTTAAACAAAAACACAAAATTCTTCATTTATTGTAAGATTTTTAAATATTGCTATTATTTTCAGTGGTTAAATAAATAAAAGGTAATTAACTAATTATTTCTTTAGCAAAGATAAAATATAAGAGAATTCTATAACATTAATTTATCAGGTTTTAAATATCTAAAATTAGTTGATTTAGCAAAATTAGGCATATATATATATATATAGTATAGTATATATATATATATATATATATATATATATATATATATATATATATATATATATATGATATATATATATATATATATATATATATATATATAAAGCAATCGAATCGGAATCGGCACTTCTTTGACTGTATCGTACGCTCGGAATTGGCATCGGCTGGAAATTTGGAATCGTCCCATCACTAGAAATAGGCGCATTGCATGGAATCCAACGGCAGATAAAGCTTTTGAAAACGCTAAAGAGGCTATCAAAAATACCGTCACGCTAGCCTATACCAGCACCTCCAGCCCATTTAAGATCATCATACATACAACAGACGTGGCTGTGGAAGCAGTGATCCTCTCCGCTACTGACGAAGCAGATCAACCAATCGCCTTCTATAGCACTATATTATCCCCAGTTGAACAGAAATATGACTTTGCTAATTGATTGCTAGTCTGTTTGACTAAAATCTTGAGGAAATACGGATATCTCTTCATAGGAAACCTGTAACGATACTTACACAATCAAGGGAATTAATACAAAAATACAAGAGAGTCAATGATAACAAAAACTATAACGTAAGAGAAATTAGAAGTTTAAATCTATTGAGCGCTTATAAGGTCTCGTGGGAATTAATCACCAAAAAGACTAATCCTTTGTCGGAATACCTCTTAACAAATAAAATTATAACTGATAATGACAATCATGATCAAATTCAAAATGCAATGATAGAAAATGAAAAGGGGGAGGAGCTTATCGAAGAAGCTATCGAAAGCCGCGCTGCCATTGGCTCAAGCACGAGCGGATTAGCCAATCAGAGCGCAGCCGAAAATACAAGAATGAGTAAAATATGTAGACCTTTAAATGAATTCCACTACGAACCCATCTCTCCAGACTTAAAAAAAAGGTACATAAAAGCAAGAAAAGAAAAGGCCACGCGCGACGGAGTTGTAAATTCCTTTGAGACCGAAAAGAATAGCCATTTAAATGACCGCGAGACAAATACCTCACATTCCACCCGTGAGAAAAAGTCAGAAACTGAAGAGAAAGGATTGACCATAGAAAAAAGGATTACAATGGAAGCAGACAATTGGAGAACTTGTAGAAATAAAACAGAGAAAAATTCTTTAAATAATGATAAATTAAAGACAAATACAATAGATGAAAGTGAAAGAGATAAAATAAATGATAATTTAATAGTAAGTACCCGGATAAATTATATCCAAAACTGTAATGATGCCCACCTGGAACTGATAAAACGTTTTAGAAAAGAGGTAGACTACCTGGAGATTAGTGAAGACCAACTAAACGATGAATATATTCAATCATTACTGACAGGTAAAGAGAAAAGCTCCTTAATTATTAAAAAACAAGAGTTCTGGTTCAAGAAAAAGCAGATCAATTTGTATGTCGATATCTCTCTAAATTATGCGCTGGTCATTCTCCCCGACCGCCGAGTTGTCGATATGATCCGTATGACTCACCTACAAGGTCATCTGGGTATTTCACGATGCCTTACTTCACTGAAAGCCGATTTTGTATTTAAAAATATGCATCAAAAAGTTAAAGAAGTGGTCCGCTCCTGTCCTCAATGTCAGATCTCAAAAGTCGGCAGTGGAATAAATCCAATTTATGGAAAATACAAAGAAGTTTCCTATAAGTTCGAAGCTATACATATAGATATTCTTAAGTTACCTTTGTGTCGGGGATGCAAAATTTATTAACTCTCATCGACCGCTACTCCCATTACGTGTGGCAATTCCGTTAAAGGACATTACTAAGGAGACGATAGTGAAAACTTTGATAAATCAAATCATTCCACATACTGGCATTCCCAGCCACCTGATTTCTGACAGAGGCGCCAATTTCACATCACACTTGTTTGAGAGCGTGTGTAAGCTGCTAGGTATACCACACACCACTACCAGTACATACAACCCAGCGTCGAACGGAAAATGTGAGATCACCAATAGATGATCATAACAGTCTCAGAGCCATGCTAGCGGAGCCAAATATGGAGAGCCAAGAATGGTTGGACGTTCTACTCTTCGTCTTATTCACGCTCAGGCCTGCCCCTATCTCACAAAGTGGCATCTGTCCCAGTAAATTGTTATACGGTCAAGTTATAAACATTCCTGCCGGTCTATTAGACACCTCTGTCCCAGACGGCCCAAAATCATATGACTCCAATATTGAAAAACTAGCCGCATTAATGGCTAAACCACTAGCTCAAAGAACTAATCTACGCAATAGGAATGTATTTTTACCAAAGAATTTAAAAGATGCAAAATATTTACTAGTAAAGAATCAACAGTATTAATGCCAAGCTTCACCGAAGCACCACGGCCCCTATAATTATCAAGATTACTAATAGCAACGCTCATATAATAAAAGGGGATAAGATGGTAGTTGAAAACTTAAGAAACGTTAAAATCTTCAACCAACTAGTTCCACTCATTCAGACCGGAAAGAAAAACTACGGAATAACTGAAATAGATGAATGGGTAGACTAATGAAAGAACGCTTTGAGAGAGATGTATTTGTTGACACAACAGGTAATGACACTACTGCATGTGATGTTCTGTTATATGGAAAAGTTGTTACTGTTATTTAGAACCCACACCCAAATCCTCCGCCTGCCACTGCGCACAGTTCCGAAAGAGTGCGAGCGAGACATGACTGCAAAATAATCCCTGCGCCTCAAATTCTGTGGTCTGAGGCAGACACTTTCTTTGTAATCTAAAGTCACCAACAATGTGCGCTGAAGCTAGCACTGTGAGCCTCGTAAGACATTTGCATGCATGTCACAGAGGGTATACAACTCTGACGAGGCTTATTTGCAAGTCTCCTGTATACACCTTTAAAAGCGTTGGTGAATCTACTTCAAAGCTTATATTGTAACTACGTAATATCATGGCTCTTCTCCCCCATTGGGAGAAGATGCCAAACATAGAGCTATGATTGCGGAAGGCTCCAATTTTAGGCCCAAGCAAGATCCCTGAGAGAGAGACAGGTAGACCGCTATGGAGTCGCAAACCTTTAGAATAGTGTCAGTGCCTAATATTATTATAGTTATAATCATTATGATCATAGTAATTTCTTTATAACGACTATTGCGCTGCTATCTATTCTTCTATTTGCCAAAATTGGACGCATATCTTGTCAATATCATCACTGATCAATAAAGCCACTGTTGTAATTCCTCCTTATTCAAACCACCGGTGATTTATGAGTTAATATTAATTATTGGAGGGTTGTAAAGCGAGTTTAGCCTATATATATATATATATATATATATATATAAGTGTTATATATATATAAAGATAGATATATATATATATGTATATATATATATATATATATATATATATATATATATATATATATATATAGGCATTACTATATATTATGTATCGTAAAAAGACAGATTTCGAAATATCGCTGAACACTAATCGTCTAACCATGCAGTGTGACGTGTTAACTGGACCTCCAATAGAAGGAGAGGAAAGAGTCGTCAGCTATGTTGCTTTATTTTATCGGTAAGACTTTATATGGCTTTGAGTTTTAATTTTTATTTTATTTATTTTTTTATAAAGAAATCATGGTGGGACGAAGTCCCCCCGTCGTCTCCCGCTGAGGCCGAGAGACCTTGACTCTTTCCATCTCTGCGATTTAATCTTGGGTATTTCTTTAGTTTAAAAATAACTTTGTCAACCCTACGCTCTATTGCCTTCTAAATATCTGAAGTGTACCATTACATCGCTCGTTCGATATATATCGGTTAACATCATTTTAAAGGACAAGTTCTATATATATATATATATATATATATATATATATATATATATATATATATATATATGTTATATATATATATATATTATATATATATATATATATATATATAAGATATATATATATATATATATATATATATGGGTTATTATTATATATATGATATTATATATATATATATATATATATATATATATATAGTATATATATATATATATATATATATATAAATATATTTTTTTTTATTATATATATTATATATATATATATATATATATATATATATATATATATATATATATATATATATATATATATATATATATTATATAGAGAGTATATATATATGTATGTTGATATATATATAAAGTAAATATATATATATATATAATATATAATATATGTATATACATATATATATATATATATATATATAGAAAAATTTAAATGTAGAGTATATATATATGTATATATATATATATATATATATATATATATATATATATATATATATATATATATATATATATATATATATATATTTATATATATATATATATATATATATGTAAAAGTAAAAGTTGTATTTATCTAAGCTACAGCTAAATTGATATAGCTCTCCTGGGACCCGTTTTCACAGCCTGAATATATATTTTGTATGGGTTTGATCAAGTTTAACTCAGCTTGATAATATTGCAAGTTTGCAGGCTGCATCTTAATTTGGCCAAGCGATTAATTAAATTGTTCTGAAGAGTTGAATTCAGGTGCTATTTCTGGTGGATGTTTGTTTAGTATACTATTTGGTGGTTTGTTTCTTAGATAGTTTCCAGTTAATAGTGTGGATGTTATGTGAAAGATGCAAGCTGTTTTTGTATAGATGCTGTCTGTAATTGCCTGGAGCCTATAGCACAGGAAGAAGAGGTTGTTTGCTGCTCAGTGGTAGGGATTGAAGAGGCAGTATGACACTGTATTATCAAAATAGCTTGGCGATGAATTGGGTGCCTATCATTTCTACATGCATGTCTATGTTTATTGATAGGTATTATCCCTTGAGGTAATTCAATATATGAAAATTCTACAGATTTATTTATTTATTTATTTATAACAAACATTTATGGGTAGTATTTTAGTTTCCTCGTGTAAGTGCTGTTGTGGTGTTGCTAATGTGCATCCTGTTATTATTCTAAGTGCTTTGTTTTGCGTTGTTTGTTATTTTTTATGTTGGTTTTGGTCAGTAGTGGGTGCCAGGTTAGAGAGGTGTATAGTGTTTAACGAATAAATTGTTTTATAAGGTGATGGAATATCTGTTTGTTGTTTGTGATGTCAGTGCCTGTGATAGTTTTTAGAATGTTCAGTTTCCTTTTTACGAATGAAGTTAAGCTACCTATGTGTTTTGTGAGGGTGAGATGGGTGTCAAAGGTTACTCCGAGGATTTTTGGAATTTTATTGGAGGGTATGGCTATAT
>JABUQX010050949.1:70000-72500 GCA_015478945.1 Trachelipus rathkii
GAAAAGGAATGCCTGGAAGAGAGAAATGTGAGTTTGGCAGAGGCGAGAAGAAAAGGTGCATAACAGGAGCGAGAATGGTGGGTTTTGTGAGGAGGTATGGTTGTAGACCACCTGGGCAGGAATGGAACCTATTACTGGACGAGAGAGGTCATAGCTGAGGGCCGGACTGCGGTCCCGTGAAGCTCTAGGTGGATTTTCTGACTGCGACGAGTTCTCACCAATTGGTATAAAGGGTGCGGTAAGGCTGGGATTTCTTCTACTTTGCTTCATATTCTTCACTATTTTATGTCAGGGTAAGTTACGCACCTTGCCTCCAGTCTTGGGGAGAGATAAGATGGGTGATGATGATGATGATGATATATATATATAAATATATATATATATATATATATATAGTATATATATATATATATATATATATATATATATATATATATATATATATATATATAAAAGTATATATATTTACACAGAAATATATATATATATATATGTATATATATTTATATATATATATATATATATATATATATATATATATATATATATATATATATATATGTTATATATATATATATATATATATATATATATATATATATATATATATATATATATATAGATATATATATATATATATATATATATATATATATATGTATATATATGCAAGTTTTCATAAAGTACTTGTACTTTTACTTGAACAATCATGTACTTGTATTTGTACTTGTACTTGAACAAATTCTAGAGTACTTGTACTTGTACTTGTACTTGAACAATTCTAGAGTACTTGTACTTGTACTTGTACTTGAAAAATGTACTTGAACCCAATCCCTGATATATAGATATATATATATAAGGTGTTATATATATATATAGGTATATATATATATATATATATATATATATATATATATATATATATATATATATATATATATATATGTTGTGATTCCGAGACCATCCCCGGGAGGGGGATTAGGTCCACCCCCGTAGTCCACCTAGAGGTGAGCTGAGGCAGACCCTCGACTCCTCAAAAATGAGTACTTTTGAGACATTTATTCGCAACAATCTATCTGTACTCAATCTCAAAACTATTTGGGACATTTGATTTTACTATATATATATATATATATATATATATATATATATGTTATGTTATTATATATATATATATGTTATATATATATACATATGTAAATTTATAAAAAGATATATATATATATATATATATATTTTTATATATATATATATATATATATATATATATATATATATATATATTATAAAGTTATATATATATATAAGTTATATATTTTAATATATATTATATATATATATATATATATATATATATATATATATATATATATATATATATATATTCTTTCAAGTACGTCAATATGTTTGTGCTCAGAACCGAGTCGCCTTGAGTCGCGTGTGACTTAGGCACGTGACCTCGGGAAGCGACTTGGTTTGGTGACATAGACATACGCACAAAAGGTGATTTGAAACGACAAATTTCCCATATATATATATGCCAGCCTCCCGAAAGCATCATGCATGTAACTATAAAACTATAACAGCTACAGGAAAATAAATAACATTTTTGATTTCAAGAAGCAATTTCATCGATGAAAACTTAAAAAGTATATTTTAGTACATTGTGTTCAAAATTAAATATTCAGTATAATCTTAGCTCGGCAGCGTATGCTCTGAGTAACCTTCCATTTCTGCAGTAGTACGAGAGCAAGAATTACCAAATATTGTTTTTTTTTATTATGCTCTGGAGAAAATGTTAATTTTTCTTTTTATTTCGTTTTTAGGAGGTTGGAGCCGACGGAGGGACAGAGGGGAGGACGAAGTCCCCCATCGTTCCCCAGTAGGCCGAGAAACCCCTGACTCCGTCCATCTTATGGGTTTACCCGGGATATCTTTCTTTTAGTTAAAAACGACATTTGGCAACTTTGTCGTTCCATCAGTGCTACAGCCCTTCGTTCTTCTCAAAAAATGATCATTATCATACAGATTTTCCAACATATTTAACAATTTTAAATATTTCAAAAGGGTTTTTTTTTTTTTTTTTTTTTTTTTTTTTAATTACCTATAAAAATGTTCCTGATTAATAACATTTATTTAATTCCTGTGGCTTCGTTATAGTTTTTTTGTTATGCGCATGTTGCTTTCTGGGAGGCTGACCATATATATATAAAGAAGAGCAGCATATATATATATATATATATATATATATATATATATATATATATATATATATATATATATATATATATATATATATATATATATATATATATATATATATATATATATATATATAAACACAAAGGGAAGTACTCGTTAATGTGTAGTGAACGCCGTTAATCTTAATCGTTAAAAACAACAAAACGGCGTTAATCATTAAAAAGCGTTTATCAGTAAAGAATGTAACGGAAGTTAACGTTAATCGTTAACGCTAACCGTCTTCAAAATATGCAGGAAT
>JABUQX010050949.1:75000-84300 GCA_015478945.1 Trachelipus rathkii
ATGGCCTATTGGTCAACTGCCTGACAACCCTATAGGGATGGTTCGAATCTATGTTTGTTAAACTTTAAAGCTTCTTTTTATATATATATATATATATATATATATATATATATATATATATATATATATATATATATATATATATATATATATATATATATATATATATATATATATATATATATATATATATATATATATATATGTATTACATGATACCACCACTCACGGGCAGGGCCCTTTTCAAAAGGGGGGGGGGCAAATAAATAAATAAATATATAAATAAATAAATAAAGAAAATTACAAAAAGAAAAAAAAATTAAAATAAATGGAAAGTAAACCCACCCTGTCCTTGCCTAACGCAATTTCTCAGGTGGGCGCAGACTGGGACTTAAATAGAGGAAGATTGAATATTGCATGGAAAATAGAAGAAGGCAAGAAGTTCCACAATACAGATGTGACTGGAAAGAAGGAGGCATCACAACGAGTGATCCTTGAGTGTCCAATATTCACACAATTCTCATGTGAGAACAAGGCACCTCTTGTGTTACGAGGGCGACTCAGTGGTGGAGGAATGCGAGAGGTCAATTCTCTCGAGCACCTGCCGTTGTAATGCCTATAGAAAAGAGATAGGGCACCAACGTCACTTCGCAGAGAAAGAGGGTCAAGGGAGTCAGAAAGTATGGGACAGTTTATAAGCCTCTTAGCCTTAGATTCAACTCTATCCAAAAGGAGGGTGGAACCGGATCCACCCCAAATGTGAGAACAGTATTCCATACAGGGGCGAATAAGACCTTTATATAACTGGAGTATCTGAGCAGAAGAAAAAAATTCACGCAATCTGAACAGAATTCCCAGCTTCTTTGAGGCCATTTTAGCAACCGATGTGATATGAGGTCTCCAAGACAATTCACCATTTATGTTTAGTCCAAGAATGTTTATGTTGTTTACAGGTAAGACATTAGAGCCATTAAAGGGGATAGTACAGTTGGGAGGTGTTTTAGAGTGGGAAATATGAAGAAGCTGAGTTTTCAAAGAGTTGAATTTCACAAGAATGCGGTTTCCCCACTGAGAAATCCCTACCAGATCGGCAAAAATTGAATCAGAAAGCTGTAGAAGAGAGGCAACTCAAGATACAACCGAGGGAGCACAAATGAAATGAGTGGAAAAATGGAGGGTTGAGTCATCAGCATAAGAGTGAACAGCCTTAGAAGTGCAGCTAAGAAGATCGTTGATGAAAACAGAACCCTGAGGAACACCACAATTCATAAGAAAGGAGGAAGAGGTTGCTCCATCAACAAGAGCTGAAATGGAACGATCTGAAAAAAAACTAGGCAAGAGTAGGCAAAGCGAAGGAAGAAATCCAAAGGAAGGTAGCTCAGAGAGTAGCGACGCATGCCATACCTTGTCAGAATCTTTAGATATGTCAAGCGCTACCACACAAGACTTCCTATGGTCCCTATGGGCAGAAGACCATAGATCAGTGAGATAGGAAAGGATGTTACCAGTTGATCTCGAACGTCGAAAGCCGTACTGACGATTTATATATATAGTATATATATATATATATATATATATATATATATATATATATATATATATATATATATATATATATATATATATATATATATATATATATATATATATAATAATAATAATAATAATAATAATAATAATAATAATAATAATAATAATAATAATAATAAAACGGTATTTAAAAATAATGCTTCATTTCTAATACATTCTGTAAAATGCGCGCGAACAATAACAAAACAGCTGAAATATGATCTTCCAAACACAGCGTCGCAACGGAAGTGGTCTTAGCAAACTTGGAAATGCGTCCCCAACCTCAGAAACGAATTTTCTGACCATGGAAAACACTAATTTGACGCTTCAAGCTTCAGAAAAACTTGAAATCTCAAAAAACGCAGGAACTTGAGTGGAAAGGAGGTCGAAACCTCAAATTTTGGGATCATAAATCCCAAAATCAGACTCTGCGGGAGAAAATATACAATCTAGTCAGAGAAAAAGCCGAAATCTAGTTGGTGACAGTTCTGCCACCCTGCGTTATTAGTTAGGTGACAAAACTGTCACCGGTCGATGTCGCGGTATATTCTACTCCACCACCACCAGACACTCATATTATTAAACACATTCACAGCCATTGACCCAGGAAACTATCTTCACATACCCAAACAATACCCTACACGTCCACCGGAACTCTCTAATAGTGAACAAATTTTGGACAGCTAAACAATTGTAATGCTTTCACAGGTTCGGTCAGGGCACCACCCCTCTCTTCAAGAATACAATTTTGATTATTTCGGAGATCCCTCCCTCTACTGTCAAAGATGCCTTTACCAAACCATCGACATCACAAAACATCTTATAATAGATTGCCCTGCCTATGTGGGCATTAGAAACCATTTAACTGGACTAAAATTATCGGATCTCTGGGCGCGGCCGGCGATGGTGGAGAAGTACCTCGAGTTTGCCCGCTTCTCGTATTAGGAGAATGATGAGAGACAGAGTAAGCAAGTAAGTATATGACCTGTTGTGAGAATGGGTAATTTTTATCTTTTTTATTTTTTTTTACTATATCGTTAAGAAATAATGTGCACATTATTTTTCAGTGGCAAAACATTGCTTGTAAAGTTGCTAAATATGAAATAATAGTCCTCCAAATTTCATATTTATAACATCTGCCTATAAACCAAATTATTAATTATAGCGACATCAGCCGATTTTCACCGATTTTCATACCTTATGAAATGTTTAAAATGATACCTAATGAATTAAAAACGTAAAAAAAAGTTTAAAAAATGAGCTTGATAAAAGTTGTCTCCAATTTTAAATTAAAATCCTATTTACTGCCAGATACTTTTAAATTCCATTTTTTCTATATATTGGCTTATATTTTCTGCTATTATATTTTCCAGCACTCACAAATGTTCATGTGCCATGCATTCATTTACAACTAAAATTTAATGTAAATGCTATTTACCTATCGATCTAGTAAAAAAATTCTAATAAAATTCAAAAATAACATTCTTATAACAATGTTTAAATGATATATATATATATATATATATATATATAGAGAAGAGTATATATATATATATATATATATATATATATATATATATATATGTGTTATATATATATATATATAAACTTCGATTACGTTTTTCTCAGTCGCAACCTGCGGTGGTTCGACCCCAGAGGAGGCAAATTTTCTTTATCTTCCCGTAATTGTTCCTTCTTTACTAACTTATTAATTAAGGTTATGCAATAATTAAAGATATATATATATATATATATATATATATATATATATATATATATATATATATATATATATATATATATATATATATATATATATATATATATATATATATATATATGTATATATATATATATATATAGTAATATATATATATATATGTTCTATATATATATATATATATATATATATATATATATATATATATATAATATATATATATATATATATATATATATATATATATATATATATATATATATATATATATATATATATATATATATATATATATATAATTATCTTTTTTTAAGTTCAGATTAAAAAATCAAACAAAATAATTCATTATAAAAAAAAAAAAAAAAAAGTTGCAGTGGAAAGTTCGGTGTTCGATGAAAAATGGAAAAATAATATTTCTTGTTATAGAAGTACTGTAAATGAAATGAAAAAGTACAATCTTGAACCAATTTTTAACCAATAAAAAGAATATGAAAAACTGAATTTGACTCAACGTTTAAAGAGGTGACGATTCTAAAAGAATCTTTACGCAAACAACAATCAATTTTCAAGAGGAAAATTAATGAAAATACTTCCTTAACGCAAGCGAGTTATCAAATTTGTGAACTTATTGCAAGAAAACTAAAACCAGGCATCGAAGGCGAATTTGTTAATAAGTGAAAAAATCCTGAAAAAATCAGATAGTCTGAGAATATTATTTTATCGAAGAGAACAGCTGGCCTTTTCGAAGATATGGCCAAAGATATACAAGTATCTTTTGAAACAAACAACATCATAATTTTTCTATTCGATAGCTCAAGACAAATATAGCACAACTACCAATATTTGTACGAGGAATAATGACAGACGTTGAGATAAGAGAAGATTTGCTTGCTTTAAAATCTTTACATGCGACTACTGCAGGTGAAGATCTTATTTTGAGGTCAAATCAGCAGTAATTTAGTTGGATTTACCTTGCGAAAAACTTAGCTGTGTCGCTACAGATGGTGGGGCATCTATGGCAGAACATCAGAAAGGACTTGCAGCTTTAATTAAGAAAAAATTGGGATGGAGAACCGTTAACTTTATTCTAAAAACGTGATAGTATTTAATTGCCTTATTCATCAACAGCAATTATGTGCACAATCTCAAAAATAGAATACAGAAATGAGTGTTAACTTCATTAAAAATAAAGAGTTGAACATCAGAGAATTTAAAGATCTTGAAGGAAACTACGGTGATTTATTATTATACTACTGCGATGTTCGCTGTCTAAGCAAAACGCCCATGCTTTGGCTCTTTTGTAAACTTAAAAGTGAATTAAAAACTTTTCATTGATGTTAAAGGCAACCCCATTATGGAATTAGGGATCCAAAAATAAATATGTGACATAGGATTTATGGCTGACATCACTAGTTATCTAAATTGCTCATTTCTTGATACTTGAGTTAATTAAATTACAATCAGATAATACATTAAAATCAAAATTTTCGAGTTTATCTTTTTGGAATTTTTTAAATTCTACGCAAATACTGAAAATATATATTTCTTAGGAATCACGCGATGAAAATTATTTCATTGTTTTCTACTTACCGATCTGAAATATTTTTTTTCAAATTAAATCTAGCCAAGAATCGCTTGCATCAAAAACGAAGATAAAAAATAATAAATAATCTTGCAAATTAGCTAAGAATTATGTCGTCTTCAGTTTCACCTAACATATTTGAGTTTTCCAAAGCAAAGAAAGATCAACCATCTCATTAATTAAAATTTAAGGTTTGAGTTTCGTTAACTTTAAAACATTTGACTCTTTGTTATCTTTAATATTTCTGTATTTCAAATTTTAAAAACATCGTAACTATCTGTTTATATATAATCAACATTTATTATTTTACTATGGTTAAGTTTACTTTGTATGATTACATCCATAACTATGAATTTGTAAAAGTACAGAATTAATTGCTTACGCCATCATAGGTTTTAATCTATATGCAAATCGCCCTTGATCTTTATTGTAATAAAGGTTCCCCACCCCTGCTTTGAAACAATATTACAAAGAAAATGATGTGATCCTTTCTTCGTCAGTCATAAAATATATTATGAGAAAATTGGGAACACTGCATGGATGAGATAAAATAGAAAACTGCTCTCTCTCTCTCTCTCTCTCTCTCTCTCTCTCTCTCTCTCTCTATATATATATATATATATATATATATATATATATATATATATATATATATATATATATATATATATATATATATATATATATATATATATATATATATATATATATACATAGCGCCGTATCCCCCAAATCTGGGAGGTGGCGTCAGCTGCAGTCCACTTGCTGTGAATCTGCATCTGTTCATGGGAAGATTCAAAAAAACTGTTGAGGGTTCCCATCCTCAAGCAGCCTTAATAGAGAGTCTACTTTTGAGACTAGATGATTCTGGTGTCAGGGTACAACAAGCCTCTATTATATTATCAATATTCAAGAAGACTGAGCCTATTTTGTGGTCGATAATAATCATTTCTTTTAAAGAATATTTGGTCAAAATTTTGCTGCTTCACATAATAATTTTTTAAAGTTGCAATAAATTATTTTAATTATTAATTTATAAGTTATTCATTCCAAAATGAAAACTAGAAGATATTTATTTTCACAAAGTTCGTCTCTCTTGAATGTTGATTTTCTTCCCAATCTGAACCATTTTGATTTCTTTCTTTCCTAAATCCAAAGTTCTTTTGGGAGGGTTATACACTCCTCTTTAGATTCCTTTTCTTTCTCCTCTTTCGCTTTGTCTCCCTTCTGTTTTCTTCCTATTTCTTCTGGTTTTTAACACATCCTTTCCCAACGACACCAGAATCCTGCATATATATATATATAGATATATATATATAGCATATATATATATTATTATTATATTATTATTATTATTATTATTATATATATATATATATATACATATATATATATATATATACATATATATATATATATATATATATATATATTATTATATATATATATATATATATTATATTATTATATATATATATATATATATATATATATATATATATAGATATAGTTATATATATATATATATATATATATATATTATTATATATTACATATATATATATTATATATATATATATATATATATTTATGAAAGATATATATATATATATATATATATATATATATATATATATATATATATATATATGATATTATATATATATATATATATATATATATATATATATATATATATATATATATATATATATATATATATATATATATATATACATATATATACATTATATATATATATATATATATATATATATATATATATATATATATATATATATATATGATCATGCATCTTGAGAGCGAGATGAAAAGTTATAGAGAGAGGCCAAAATTTCTACTCCATTTAAAATCTTTTAAAAGAGAGATTCATTGCAACCTTTCCTCGTAATTTTCTAAAGGTTGCAATGAATTCTCTTTTAAAAGAGAGATTCATTGCAACCTTTAGAAAATTACGAGGAAAGGAAACTCTAAGAATTTTAAGAACATAGGAAGGTAATGTGAAAGTAAAAGTTGGAGTTTAAAACTTAAGGACTGCACGAATAAGTATATTATTCTAGAGAGTTCTAGGAGAAAGAGTTTTGAGTCCAGAGGGAAGAAGACGTTGGTTTCAAATGATCAAGAGATAATCCTTCCTGGAAGCTGATAAAGAAGACCAAGGAGACTTTGGAGAATGAGTTTTCAAAGAAGTTACAACTGTTTATGTACATATAGTGTTTAGATAAAGTAGCAGGTTTTGAAGTTGAACATTTTTCATTGCTTAAATTAGATATTAGTGCTAAAGAGAAAATAGAGGATTAAGTGTTTTTTTAAAATATAAATAAACATATAGTGCAGAAAGGAAAAATAAGGAAGTAGAAAGAACCAGAAAGATTAACCCCCCCCCCCGATAGATTAAAAATCCCTTGCATAGAAATCAAAAAATTAACGTCTCAATTCCAACCATATTGACTTCTCCGTATGTCACAAACGTTTCTTTGACAATGGTAAATGTAATCCTAAAGAAAGTTTTTGAAGAAAAATGATGGACTACAGAAATTACAGAATAATTAATTTATCGAATGAATCTAAAGGAAGAAAAAATATTTGCCGCACAAACTGCTTAAGAGGTTTTTTAATTGTACAGAATGTATAGGAAAATTCACTAGTCATATTTAATTTTAGTCAAAGACATTCAATATGTTGAATTTTGTGATAATTTCAAGTAGTAGATTCAGTGCAAATGACAAGAGATAATGTGCTTCCTCTGGTGGAAAAATTCATTAGCCTGCATAAAACCCACCAGAGTTGGTACAAACAACTATCAGATCAAAGACTGACATAGCTCCAATCGTTGAGTTTGAAAGTGTTTATGTCGAAGGAAGTTGGAAATATATTTGAAGACGGAGATAGAATTGTCAGAAGAAATGGTAGATCAATTGTTTTATCATTTACTTCTAGAATTGCAATAGAGACTAGATTATTGGCTATAAAATTAGGAGCACAACAAATTAGAAGAAAAAAAATTATTCACCAAATAAGACACAACAAACACCTTAAGAAAAATATTGGGATATGACAATATATGAGGGTACTAAATATCATTTGAAGAAGAAGTACTCAGACACGTGAGTTGTCGATAAAAAATGGAGTAACATATGTAAGAGGTATGGTATATACATTTCAAAATATTTAACAATAAATGATACTTTTTATTTTTTTGAATTTTTACCAATAAACCTTCAACGATAATAAAATATTCAAGAACAATAAAACTTCGACGCAGTGAGTATTTGCATACCTGCTCACGTTAATAATATGTCCATCGTCAACACCTCTCTCCTTCATCGACTGAATCGCAAGTTGAGAACAAAGACAAACGGAGATGACATTCACGTCCATCATGTTCTTCCATTCGGTTGGTGTACCCTCTTTATAAATAATCGGAATTAAATTGTAAACTCATTATTATTATTATTATTATTATTATTATTATTATTATTATTATTATTATTATAATTATTATTATTATTATTATTATTATTATTATTATTATTATTATTATTATTATTATTATTATTATTATTATTATTATTATTATTATTATTATTATTATTTATTATTATTATTATTATTATTATTATTATTATTATTATTATTATTATTATTATTATTATTATTATTATTATTATTATTATTATTATTATTATTATTATTATTATTATTATTATTATTATTATCATTATTATTATTATAGTTCAAAAAACACAAAAGGTATCAAAATTTTTATTTTTATCTTTGAAAGAAAAGAAAATATTTTTATCGTTGAAAAAAAAAAATGCTAAAATAAAAATTTTGCTACCTTTTGTTTTTTTTTTTTAACTATAACTTCTGACACATTTAGTGTGTTATAACATTTATTATTATTATTATTATTATTATTATTATTATTATTATTATTATTATTATTATTATTATTATTATTATTATTATTATTATTATTATTATTATTATTATTATTATTATTATTATTTACCAAGAAGACTTTTATTATAAGTGAAGCCAGCATTATTCACACAAATATCAACACCTCCAAACTTTTCTTTTATTATCTTAAACAAATTGTGAATATCTTCCTCCTTCGTAAGGTCACACTTCACCGCCGTGAGAGAACCCTTCGAGGTTTTCAAGCTATTAGATAGTTCCTTCGGATAAAGAAAATAGCAAAGAAGTTATCTACTTAACAAGGGAAGAACTTTATATATATATATATATATATATATATATATATATATATATATATATATATATATATATATATATATATATATATATATATATATATATATATATATATATATATATATATATATATATATATATGAATATTTGAAATATATATATATATATATATATATATATATATATA
>JABUQX010050950.1:0-15000 GCA_015478945.1 Trachelipus rathkii
AAGAGTCAGATCTTTGAATTAGCTCATCTATTTAAAATGAATCCATGACTTATTTGTAATATTATATACTACCTAAAACCTGTGAAAAATGAATTTCGAAAGCTGGCGATAACAAAGACAATTTCACTGACCTGCCATTAACCTGTAAATTAAATGATGAGAAATGGTTTCAGGTACCAGCGATTTCTCGCTGTTCAGGATAGAGTCACGCTTAAGATTCTTTAATTTCAATACTTTATCCAGTTACTCGCACACCACACACGCTCTCTGTCCAGTTGCGATATACCCCTTTAATAAATAAAAACATAAAGAAATCATGGTGGAGTAGACTATCTCGGGAAGTCATCCATTTCTACGAATCTGGTGAGTATAGGAAACAATTTCTTATGTGTCTTCTTTGATCTTGACATATAAGCTACGAACCACGTGAGAACTGGTATCTCACTTTTAGACGTTCCAATTCGCTAAATGTCAGGTTTTCCGCGGACACTCCCTTTTTTCAAAATTAATATACATGTCTAATTGTCAAAATCGATTACCTAAATTTAGATCCAAACGCTTTTCAGATTGCTCTTCTATTTACTGTTCAAAGCCTACTTATCTCTGAGATTAAGCGTATCCCTTGGTAGGTGTAAGATTGTTGCTAAATCTGTACTACTTACAGATCGAAATAATCTCTCCTACAGCATACAAAAAATATAAACTTCTATACATAACTATATTGAAAAGTAATTACTAGCTAAAACAGGTCATTTTTCTCATCTATCTATTTGAATAAGACCTTGGTTGTTTTTTATTAGCCGTTAGCGAATGCTACCACTCTCTGTACGAACTTTTCTCCTTAATATCTAGCTATTGAAATATTTCATCATTCTATACCCTGCTAAACAAGTTCAAACAAATCTCTTCTATTCTAATCCTACTTTTTACATCATATCAAGATAAAAAAGGAAATCGAAGAACAATCCGCCTACCCAAAATTATTTAAATATTTCCTCCAAAGACGACCTATATCTTTAGATGTTCGTCCATAATACACTGTAACTTCACAGGTCAAATTCTCCTAAAGGGGCTCATTCTAGATAGACCACTTAAACATATTGCAACCAGCCATAATTAAAACACGTAATTAAAAACTAATCATCTGTTACGGCGAACCTTGAAAACTCTGCTTACCGCTTCTGAATTCAGCGTTTATCTTCATACCGGTAATCCGCCCAGAAAAGAACTTAATCGGTGGCTGAAAATACAAGCGAAATCCATCCTTTTACTTCATTTATGTAGCTAACTCCGATACGGAATCTAAGTTTATGGCTGTGCACATAGTATGGTCAAATAGCTCCAAGCACTACTAGACATCCTGTTAGATCCCATCCAATCGAAGCGATCCGTATCTCCACTGGTGAGCCTTGAAGTTGATTCAATGTGATGCAATCTCTCTCTCGAAGAGTAATACATATTGTACAAGTTATCTCTTCGTTTTCAAAACCCAATACCGTCTGCCTCTGACACCGATTCTGCAGGAGGTCCCTCAGAATCCTGATTACTGGCCATTCTTGCAATTACGGTTCATCAACATCTTTATTTCCTCAACATCCCCTTTCTCAAAAGGTCTGCTTCTCTCTTGACGAAGGGTACACACCTTTGCTATTCCCCTCTCCTACCCATTTGCTTGGCTCTGACATCTCTCTCCAAATCTAGCCATCCTGCTGCCCTGCTAAAAGCATCATTCTGTCTCATGCCGCAGTTCACGATGAATTTACTCCGAGTGTTACTGACGGCTTTAAGAACGGGGACGAGTGTGTGCGCTCTGCTGTCTTTCCCTGACCGGCCGACCTCTCCCCATACCCTTCCCCTATTATGCTTCAAGTTTTTCACAGCAGAAGTTACGGCTATAATGATGCTCTTTCTCGAATTCTAATACCTTACGCAAGATCACTTCATATGTTCGTTTATTCAGTGATTCGCTTAGCGCGCTAACAAAGCTTAAAACCCCTGTATTCAGAAATGCAACGGTTATACAGCTGTATCAACAATTTCTTGCGGCTGCTCCACTGCCCTAAGAAACAATTATTTAATGTTGACCCTCTCATGTAGGGTAACTGGCAATGAAAATCGCCTGACAGAGGGCCAAAATGGCCGCCTCTCTTTTCGGAGTTGTTCTCGGTACCTCCCGGATGCCATTGACTAGGTCCAGCCTCCAATCAACTGCTTACTATCCTGCTCGTCCGCCAGGGCTTTCGATTCGTGTTGGCAGAGTGGTCTGGACGATGATCGGCGGGAGTGGAACTGCAGACAAGCAATACATGTGGTGAGTTGGTCTTGCCCTGCCCTACAGACGAAAGCGCTTCTACAGTTGAGGTTGAGTACTTGGCAGTCTTCCGTATTGGCCAACTATATATCACCTTCACATGTCACTATATTTCACGAAAACCCTCCCCCCCATTTGCAAATTTTTGCCGTCGCCACACCTCGCAATCTGTTCATCTTATCTCTTCATTGATTGCTTTCCGCTGCTGGCCAATTCGCTGTCGTTTTCCCCTGCTTTGCGGTCCTAACCTTCTAAAGATATCCCATATCTTATATCTGAAGTCTTCCTACTTCAGCATTAATGGGTTCTGGTGTCCTTTGGGCACTGATAAGTCTTTAGAACTGTGTGATTTTTGTTATGTAGGCGTTAGGCACTATTAATAATGGCAAATCATAAAATTTTATCTAGTTTTTATTTTATTTGACTGGCTGAATATATCATTTCACCGTACTCAAAATCTTTCGTTTGACATTTTGAAACATGATATATGACAGGGCCCTCCCATGGTGCCTGATTTTTCAGGCCCAGAGTGGCCGCTCATTGTGAGCCGCTGGTGGGTCCTGTAACTTGGCTCAAAAAAAAATATATATACGTAATTATCATTATATATAGTATAGTTTATATTTATCATATATATAATATTAATAGATATATATTATAATATATATATATATATATATATATATATATATTAATATATATATATATATATTATATATATATAATATAATAATATATTATATTTTTATATAATTATATATTTATAATAATCAATTATATATATAATATAATATATAGTATATATATATATAGTATATAATATATATATATATATATCTTCTTCATCCTCCTTTTTATTTCCAAGATGGGAGTAAAGTGGTTAAGCATGTCATCGGTAAAAGAAAAGCAGTTAGGAATGAATATGACAAATAGTCGAATAAGGAAAGCCACACCTTAACGCCCCCTCTTTACCATGTATTAGTGAGACCTCGTCACGGCAGTTAAAAAATAATCCACCCTAGAGTTCATGGACCGCGATGGACCCCCTCACTCATGGTGATCGTCAGAGGTAGGGTTCGAAATCCTCTTGCCCAGGTGGGCCACAACCAATACCCCCTCCACAAACTCGCCATTCACTCCTGTTATGCACCTTCTTCTCGACTCTTCCGAAACTCACATTTCTCTCCTCAACATTCGTTAACATTTTCTCGATCATTTTTCTTCGGTCTCCCCGAGCCGGTCGATTCCCAACACACTCGCCACAATACATCCGCTTTAACCAACCTATCTAAGCCATGTCATCCTTTCCACGATTGACAATTACCATCTCAACATAACTTTCATTTATTTTCTCATTACCTTTCTTCACACCACACACTCTTTAATACGTTCTTCATTCATCTTTTGATCAATTCTTCTCACACCTAGACACCCTTCTAAGATTGTCCATCTGAACACATTGGATCTTAAGATCTATACTTCTTATTCTCAGACCATAGTCTCAATACTATAGCAATAACACAGGTGAACTAACATACCTCTATATATTAGACCTAGCACTCAAGACTTGGTCCCTTTACTTCCACCAACGATTTAATTGCACCAGCCACACTCCTGCCATTCACAACTTTCCTAACACATTCTCTGCATCACCCGTTTCCTTCTCATCCAACAGTATATCTAAATTTTAACTCAGACAGCTTGTTTCCAGCTGCCTCACCATCTTAACATAACTTCACACTGAGGACTGTTTTCACTCACACAACCGAAGCCTTACTCTTATCCACGTTATCCTTTCAAGCTCTCCTTTTACACACACTTGCTGCCAACTCTCTATACAATCCTCTCATAACTCTCTTTCAGATCTGCCACCAACAACACGCATATCATTAGATCCGAGCTATATAATAGAAGATAGGGCACCTCCACTTATCTTCCATCATTCTATATGCACGGACCGCACTTGTCTGCCAATCCCTACCTCGAATTCTTCTCATAACCCCATCCCATACGGATACAATATTGAATAACCAAAGTGAGACCAGTATGAAACCATACGCTGATCTCAGTCTCGGCGCGTTTATAATGATTCCTAAACGCAATCACGAATTGACTGACAGATTTATGCTTACAATAGCACCCACTATCATTACTGCCCTCACCTATCGTTCATTACACTACTTTGATTCCCTCCAGAAGTCTAAGCCACCAACACCAATATACTCACTAAACACCTGCCATATGAGCTTCCCTATTAATCCTATCATGACCTGTTGCAAATCCATAAGAACCTAAATACAATTTATTCTTTCTTCTCCCTCATTTTCTCAATCATTTTGTTTCAATGTAAGAGATTTGATCCCACATCCTGCTACACTCGACTGAAACCGGCACCTTGTTTCTTCACCTCAATCAGTCCACTTCAGTCACTCGGAGTCACTTTCGACCAAATACCAGCATATGCCTTCCCTACAACACTCAGTAAACTTATTCCCCTATTATATTGCTACAGTTCCCCTTATCTCCCCTTCCCTTAAGTCATATAATATATATATATTATAATATATATTATATATATAAGTTATATTATATCTATATATATATATATATACATATATTTATAATATATTATATATATATATATATATCATAGTATATATAATATATATATATATATATATATATATATATAGTTAATGATGGGACGATTGGAGGAATTGGCTGTTTTTCAGGAATCGGATCGGAATCGGAATCAGTAGAATTGTAGTCCGATTCTTTGGTATTACAAGCTTGAAAATAATTTTTATTCGACATCTTTTTGATCTTTCAAAGACAATGATTTCGGAATGTCTGTGATTGATTTTTAATTTTCAGTTTTCTTAATTCTATTAATACAAAAAAACCTGGATGAAGCCTGCGCATACTTTATGTAGACAGACCTAAGATATCATAGGTCTTAGGGGATTTTCAGACAGCATGGTGAGTGCAGACATTTGGCAATGTGTCGTTAGTCATGTTATGTAATATAGCTTTGATAATTTATACTCCGTTGAACATGCGTAAGTGAAGGAGCAGCTGAATATTTCGCCTTGTAGCTGTAAAATTAATTGGAGTAATTGAATATACATGCTAACCTTCGAGTTTCACCTTTTCACGTATCTCACACGCATCTAATAAAAGTGATTGTCTTCAAAAATGTATGGAAGAATTCAATATTCCTGCTAATAAAATTCTGTTATAGTAAGGGATAATGCATCTAATATATGGCTGCAGGAGTTCCACAAGCAGGATTCCAGGAAATTACCCATTGCTTTTCACTTTGACACTAGTTCTCGAGATGAATGTCCATATTTGAACGAAGAGGGACTATCAAAAGAATATATCCAAATGCATAAACAAATCGTAGGCATTTTAAATCACTGCGCCTCAAGCCATTGCGCAAGTAATAGAGAAGAATCCAAACTAGATTTTATTTAAGCACAGCACGATTTATTCAAGATATTACAAAACAGTGTAAATCAGTATCCCATTATGCTTCAAAAAATTTTTGAACAAAAGACGGCTCGCATTTCATATTGCAGTGATCATGTTCACAACCTGCATGCTTAGAAACAACGGAAAGTACTTTGTTGAAAAATTGCTAAAAATACTGAAAAATTCTTTGACTTGAATGTACATAATTTATCTGTGCGCTAAAAGGATCAAGTGGCACTCGGAACTAATCCGACATATGAAAGTGATTTAGCAGTTTTTTTGAAAAGGAACTATTTTGAGGCGACTTGGGTCTAAGCAGTATCATGCATGGAAAATTCAGTAAACGGAATAGATCAGCATTTACTTTACTGATAATGGTAATCTTGTGCTTGCTACGTACCTTGATTCAACGCTTTAAAACTCATTCATTGAGGATGAGATATTAACAATAAAAGTGGAAGATATTCTAAGCAATGATCTGTGCAAAGAATATTGTTTATATAAGGAAAAGAAAAACATTTCCACACTTTAAATCAATCTTCATATCTCTTCTATATTTGTCAACAGAATGGGGCGAAAAAAGGTGATTACTGAAGATATATAGTTTGTAACTTCAATTTTGAAGATGTTTTCGGAATTTAAAGAGAAAAAGACTTTTAAAGCAAGAAAGACAACTCATTCCTAAGGAAGAAGACCTTATTATTGAAAACATTGACAGATGTATAGAAACGTAGGAAATACAGCATGTATAAACAATCGCGATGAACTTATTAAAAATTCAGAAAGTCCGCTTACAATGGTGGTCCCATTCGAATAGAGAGGTATCTTTTCCAGCATTTTTGGGGTGTTCCGTGCGCTAGAAATATTTTACAAACTCGCCACCCCTTTGTCCGTGGAACGTGATAAGACTCATTCAGAATTGGAGATCAATTTATTCTCCTAAAAAAATCGGATGCACCAAGATAACGGAGAAGTGTTAGTTTTTTGCACTACAAACTTTTCAGCTTTACATAATATAAATATGATAATTTTGCTTCAAGGATCTTACTTTTAGTAAATTACAGAAGATATTTTTTTTTAAACAAAAAATGGCAAAGTTGTCATTTATTGTAAGATTTTTAAAATATTGCTATTATTTTCAGTGGTTAAATAAATAAAGGTAATTACTAATTTTTCTTTTAGCAAGATAAAAATTGAAGAAATTCTAAACATTAAATTATAAAGTTTAAATATCTAAAATAAGTTGATTTAGCAAAATTAGGCATTATATGATTATTATATATATATATATACTATATAGTATAATATATCTATATATATATTAATAATATATTATATATATATATATATTAATATATCTATATATATATGTAATATATATATAATATATATAAATATTATATATATATGATATATATATATATATATAGTATAATGTAATTATATATATATATATATAGCTATATATGAATAAAGAATCGGAATCGGAATCGGCACTTTTGACTGTATCGGTATCGGAATCGGCAAAATTGTGCCAATTTGGAAATGCGTCCCCATCACTAATATATTATATATATATGTATATATATATCTATATATATATATACTATAATTTATATATTATATATATATAATATCATAATATATATATATATATTATCGATATATTATACTATATATCTAGGGTATATCTATATATATAGTATAATTATATATATAGTATATATATAATATAATATATATTTTGAGTTGTGTAGCGGACGTCACCGATCGGTACTTGATAGATCAGTCGTAATGGCTGTCTCACCAATAAAGCGCCACCTGGGCTGAAAAATCAAGCACACATGGAAGGGCCCTGTCATAATAGTATGTTTCAATATGTAAAGAGAAATATTGATAAGATAGATACTCAGTGCTGAGTCAAAATAAATAAAAACTCAAATAAAATTGTTATCTGTTAGTTAATAGTCCTGAGATTATTTACAGTAACGAAACTAAAAGATGAAAATGCATATATTGAGTATAAGAATATTCACTTTCTTGAAATACAAGAAATAGTGTAATTACCTGGAAGTACGAGAGGACTAGATACGAGGTGAAGACTTTACTAAGAAGAATTGTGGGGATAACGGCTATTTTTTAGAAAGGTGTTATGGACGTAAAAAGTAGGAACTAACGACAGCGTAATAGGTCAGATGGGAACAATCAAGTGAAAGATCTGATGAACGATTGCGGGGGTGCTTGGACGACGGCGAAATGCGTATAGTGCAAATGGGAGCGGAACGGTCCTTCCGCGATGATCTATGATAGTGACTGTTGAGTGATTATTTAGTGTGGCTAACTACGGAGGCGTGCTAAGTATTCACGTCTAGTCAGCGCTTTCGATCTGTGGGAGGAGACTCCTCACCGATGTTCGCTTTAATGTTCTGAGTTTCCTTTCCCGCGATCACATCGTCCAGCGACCGCTTGCAAAAACGGAACGATCGATAAGCCCCGTCGAGAGCAGGAATGGGTAAGACTCAGTGACCGAGTGAGGCTTCGGCCTATTTGTCGAATGGCATCCGGTTGAGGTACCTGGAACAACTCCGATGATAGATGGAAGGCGGCCATTTTGGTCCTCTCTGTCCAGCGATTTCTCATTGCCGAAGTTACCCTACGTGAGAGGGATCCGATAATAACATAATTTGTGTTCTTACGGGAGTGGAGAATCGACATGAAATTGTTGTACAGCTGACTACTGATATTGCCGTTGTTGAGAATAAGGTTAAAAGGTTCGCTTGGTAGCGCGCTAAGCGAATGCTGATAAACGACATATGAGTGATCTTGGGTTAAGGGATAGAATTCGAGAAAAGGCAGATCATATAGTCGCATTAATTCTCTGCTGTAAAAATTGGAAGCATAAAGGGGGGAAGGGTATGGGAAGGTTAGTGTCCGGAGAAGACAGCAGAAGCGCCCCAGCAACTGCTGTCCCCCTGTTTAGCTAAGGTCGCTCTCGAAGTAAATAAAGAGCACCTCGGAGTAAGAGGTTCAATTCGTGAACTTGCGGGCTAATTGAGCAGGAATTGATGCTTTTAACAAGGCAGGCTGGATGGCTAGATTTGGAGAGAGATGTCAGAGCCAAGGCAAATGGTAGGCAGTAGGTGTAAATAGCCAGGTGTGTACCGCCGTAGTCAAGAAGAGAATGGCAAGCACTTTTTGAATAAGGATGTTGAGGAAATTAAAGATGTTATGAGGAACCGTCTTTGCAAATGGCGAGTAATCCAGGATTCTGAGGTACCAGTACTCTGCAGACGATCGTTGTCAGAGCAGACGTATTGGGGTTTGAAAACGAAGTACACTGTACATCATGATGTATTCTCTTCGATAAGAGAGAGTGGCATCCCACCCATTGGATTCAACGTTTCTAAGGCTCACCTGGGGGGACGATCGAAAAGCCCCAGTCTCTGTACCGAAGATCCTCATTTTGAATAAAATTAAGAGGCGTATGGTAGAGATATGGAGGTTTGTCCGATATAGTGCATCGCATCCTAATCCAGATTTCGATCGGATTAGAGCTACGTAAAGATGTAAAAGGGATTGCGGATGAGCAATTACCCCCAAGATGTTTGAGGGAGATGACGCTAACAAGGTCAAATGGTGCGATGCAAGTTGGTTTTTTAGTGTGTTTAATATGCGGTGGCATATGTTAAGTGGTCATGTAGGATGAGCCCTAAAGAATTTGACTTGTGAAATTACAGGAATGTGTGAACTATATAAGGTTGTTCGCTGGAAAGAAGGCTGGGCAAGTTCTTCGAATCCTTTTTTCTTTAAAAGCCTGCCTGAGGTTTTGGTGGGCAGAAATGGATAGCCATGGGAGCTAGCCCACTGTGAAATATTTTCAAATAGCTAGTTAAAGTTGCCGTTCGAGAAAGGGGCCGAGGAAGCGCTGGCCAGGCTTATGTATAATGCTAAGTCATCGACATATAGTGAAAAATTGACAGTCGCTGGAATAGAAGTAACGATAACATTAAATCCGAGAGCAAATAGTAGTACCCCTTAAAACACTACTCTGCGGAACGCCTTCATCCAGGAAGTCAAGTGGCGTGACAGATAGCGAGCACCGAACCTTGCATGATCTGTTATGATCATGAACATATAAAGTTGAAACAGGAGGGGAGTTGTCCAGCAAGAACAACCTGAAGCGAAGTGGAGTTTCAAGAGGATCCTAGTTCTCCACGTACTGATGTCGGGTAAGACCTTTTTTTCCAGTAGGTCAAAGAATAGATCGCTCAACGAACCACTTCCCATCCAGTGTGATGGATGGCTCCCGGAAGTGCGTTGGTCTAGTTTACCAGGGGTCCGCGGTTGCGAACGATTTTTAGCCGACCCAGCCAATAACTGGACGAGTTTGAAAAAGCTTGGGCGACTGAGTCTCCGCAGAACCGGGAGAAAGGCGGCCCTGAAGCCTATTTATTCCCACATAATTTCAGGTATTGGCGCAGACAGTCCAGTGAAGAATGGTCTTTGGTTAATCCGCAGCCGTTCGGATCTTTTCCCCTAGGGTGGGTAGGTGGGGTCGTGGCGCTGGAGATTACAATTCTCTGTAGGCCAAGATAGATTGGAAAAGAGGGATTCGGATGCCAGAGTATCAGTAATGTCTTATCTAAGCATCCGAGCATAAAGAGATGGCTGATGCTGAGGGGATTGATAAATATGAACGGAGCATAGAGATTACGAAATCATGTCTAGGACTCAATGAGCATCCGTCTTTGCTACTCGCAGCGAGTTGGCAGTTTGATACACAGCAAGTGTATAAAGACGTGTGTGTATGGTATGATCTCCCTTTCGCGTTGAAATAGTCTGGCAGTGCTGTGTCACGTTTCCGAGGGCTGTGTTGTGAGATAGGCTTGAATAGTGATAGCGGAATCGAACTCGCAATGGGCTGAATCGCGAAGCTAATACAACCTAGGACGCATTCCGCTATCTGCGAGGAGGGTCCTTGCGCTAAGGTTATTCTGACCCGGGAGCAAGCGAGCGGTATGAGTTATGAAGTATCAGTTTAATATCAGGCCCATCCAACGGAGGCTGTGGGTGAGAGTGTAATTTTAGATTCGAACGATGATGATTTTCTGTGTAATTTCCACACTAAAGGAGGGGTAGTTGTGGAGTTTAACAGTCAGATATGTTAAGTTGAAATAATTGTTTACCGCGTTTGACGATTATTTCGCCGAGATCTCGCTGCGCAGCTTCTTTAAAAATATCATGTTTGGGGTGTGTAACGGGTCTGTTTTATAATGTTGTTAGAGTTCTTCTCTCTCGGTTGGTCTTGTTGCGCATCTTGGGGACCAATGGGGTATGCGTACTGACAGCTGGCCTGAGGAAACCTGCGGGAGCAAGCCTTCCTCGCTGCGCGATGACTACTTTCTGCGCGAAGAAGCAATCCGAGAGGCGCGTTCGATTCAACAGTCTGAAATTCGGTTATTAGAAGGAAAGAGTGGATAAGCTTGGTGGGCCGCTTAGCGAGCCGTGGTATATAGTTAGTGCGTTACTTTAATGGTGGTGTCTATGATGTAGGGGAGTGTGCCAGGTTGTGTGTTCGGAGAGTTTATGCAGGTACATGTGAGTGGCAAGATGAGATCGCATGCGAGTTGTAGAGAGTGAAATGAGTACAGACTGGGGGGATGATCTAGTGGGTGTCCGTCGCCGTCGGGTTTGGCTTCGTTTGGGCGGCGTGTGATTTGTATGGTGGCATGGGCGGTTTGCAATATGGGGCTTGTTGTTTGTGCTGGCGTCTATTCGTGATGCTACTTTCTACATTACCGATCTTCCACGTGACAGGTGGGTCGGATTGGTGTAGTGGGAGTACACGGACTGATAAAAGCTGGTTGGCAGGATATTCAGGTCAGATTGTCGTAACGGTGAGAGGTCCTGATGGCTGTTGTTTTACATTCTTGGGTGGTTTTTGTGCAGGAAGACCGCCTTTACAGTCGTTATCTGATTTAAACAGGGAAGCCCAGCGTTCCTGCTCGATCCACTAACGTCCAGCTGGGAGGTTGGGTTTTCTTTGCAATGGACCTTGGAACAAGCTCGATTTAATGCATTATTGGGTTTAATGATGCAAGATCACCTTCTGTTAATCAATTCAGTTCAATTTTACGGAAGTTAACGATCCATTAATCGGGAATTAGGGAGCATGATAAGGAAATATCTAATACTATTAGCAGACAGGTGCTTGTTGGTATCATCTCCAAGACGTTCAGTAGGTAGGGATCCGGGAGTGTATATGGGCATCAGAAAAGGGGGTATAGAAGATCTAGTTAAGCCTGGCATCTTTGGATGAAAGTCTGACAGAGTCACCCCATTTTAATGGGGGTGGCGGATTGGTTGATTTAGTCATGCCGTAGTATTAATCGAACGCGGGAGTAGGGTAGCTGTTTTAAAAAAGAATCGTGCTACTATGGCGCTTACGTATTTTCTCCATATGCCGGGGAGCTAGAGTAGTGACTGGAAGGACATATAGTAATTGTCGATGGACTGAAGTTGAATTTCTTGCGCTAACTGCTTAGAAGTTTGTGGTTTGAAGAGGACCAGGGGATAGGGGATAGACCTTTTGTGAATATGAGTATCTCCGTCCCTCCTCTATCATGTGTCAACCTGTGTTCTTTTCTATTACGAAGTGTAAGTGCGAATTATATTCAGATGTTGATACAGAATGTCTCACGGACTGGACATTGTCCGAGAGTTCACTGCAAACGATATATTCTTTGTGTGTACATATGCTTGATTAGTGAACAAGCTTCTTCAAATTTAGGGTATATAGGCCACCGGATTGGGATTCCATGAAGGAACTAGTTCATATGCGCAGTATTATAGGATATCATATATTATTGTTGAAGGTGGTCGATTTAGTAGACAAATTGTGCTCATTGTGACTGTGGGGGTGGTTATGGTTAGGATGGAAGGATGATGCTTACAGATGAGGAGGGAAGGTTGCGGCGTGGGTCTACTGGCGTATGAGCGGGGAACAAAACCTTGGGGGCAAGGGTGAGTCACGATTACTACCTAGCAGAGCAATTTGGATATGTTAGGTGTAGTGACGCGGGAATGCGCAGCTGGATACTTGGACAGTAGGCAATCAGGATTCCTCTTATCGTCTTTTTAGGAGGAGTTTTTCAGATGTATGTATGGTGAGTAATGAGGCTTCACCATAGAACTGCGGTATAATTGAGTTCGAAACCACGGTCCAACTGGTATTAATTGTGGGTTCTGATGTGGTAATAGAAGATGCGAACCAGAAATGCTCAAGTGTTGATCGTTAATAATACGGAGTGAATCAGCACTGCCGGAGTAGATCAGATTCACGAAATGAGGTAAGGGATGTGGGTTGCCTTCATTTGGACATTCCTATAGGTCTCTTTTTTCGAAAGGTGTCATCTTTTTGAGAAGGAGTTGGGGTCGCGATTAGAAGGGTTCCAATATGGGAATTCGTGTGGACATTGATCAAGTCGCTCGCACCTGGAGATCTTGCTAGTATATCGTCCGCTGGGAGTGATTTTGTGGAGATTGTGGAACGATTTACAAGAAGTTTATAGAAATGTCGGCGACCTCTGGGTCTCCTATCAGCTGCCTCCAATAGAACAGAGCGCTTGCGGGTTTTGCGTTGGATCGATCTTCCATTCGTCCGCTTCTTCGGAGAGCTGCCGTGATCGTATTTATGTATGGAGAGCGGTTCACCCATCCAAGCTGCCAATTTGGGAGGCCTGTTTCTCTCATTTCATGCGTGTTAGATATAGATATCCTTGGGAGCGCTGTGAAGGCATAGGGAAGATTCAGAAGAAGATTATTCAGCAAGACTAGGAAGAAGCCTGATAGATTCGGCAGTTAGATTAAGATATTAGTTTAAGCCCGGAATCCCTTGGATAGGCTGTCCGAATAGCTGCGAGTTGCTTGTGGTATAAATCTAGTTTAAAGTAGTCATGATTTTGTCCCTTGAGTGGACTTATTTGGCAAGGTCTCTTCTGAGTTACATTTGTTACGTCTGGGGGTAGTGTGTGTTCTGTTTAAGCAAAGTCAGACGCTCTGTATTTTAAAGAATATATTCTTAGCTTTGTTGCGATTATTCCTTTTACGCTGTTCTGCAGGCTTTTGGGGACACCTTTGATACAGGAATTATTGAGTAAACGGTTGAGGAATCAGAGAGCATTAGAGAGACAGTCCGTAGCTACGTACAGTTGGAGAACTCAACTTGGTAGGGCCATGGGACATGTTGTTGCTTGAAAAGAAGTGTTTTCAAGATCTTGTTGTTGGCACATGAACCAGCTGCTAAGTTTCAGGTTGCGTGGTTTTGATTGGAAGGTTATGTACCGGGATAGGTTTGTTATCTGGCTGTTGTTTGGGACAAGAGTGAATCAATGGCTGCTTTGTGTTTCAATTGAGTGAGTCGAGTTGGCGTGGAACATCATACAGGCAGATTAGGATACAGTGCTGGTTGAGTTTCCTAACTGGGATTTGGGCGAGGAGTTCTGCCTGGATGAGTTGGTGTGGCTGGATCTATCAACGTCATGAGGAGTGGGGGTGCAGCAGTCGATTGTTGGCGTAGGATCGCTGGGTCTTGTAGGTATACTTTTTCATCAAGCTGGCGTACTGCAGATCTCTCTGCTCAATTTTGGTGTTCTGGTGAATATAATTGCAAGAACCTCTGTTCAAACAGTAAGATGGGCACTCTTGACAGAAGACAGCTCTGATGGGTCTTTCCACACGTGCTACAGTTGTAGGAATTTTCGTTTACAGCTTAGGTGACGGTGGTAGCAATAATTTCTCCGCAGACTGGCGCATGGTTTCATACCGGTCCCCACAGTATTTCCTCGGGACATGCTACACCTGTTGACTATTTGAAAGAACTGGATCTGGGTCCGAGGGATCAAACGGTTTGCGAACACCTATATGTTCTGGTAATACCTGATCTTGTAAAGCCTTTTGTAGGTGGACGAGGGGTATTAAAGGTCAGCAGTAAAGGAAATTTGGTTTGTCGAGGAGTTTCCCGACGAGGGGAAATCTTCATTAAACGTGTTGTCACGGAAGAGATCTTTTCTGTTTGGAGATTTGCAATTAGAAGTGACAGCTTGTGTATCTGCGTCTGTTTTTGTCTATTGGAGATTAGGACGTAAATGGTGCACTTATAGATTGTGTTGGTCTTATTTCATCGGGAGTAGAGAATTAAGATGGAATATATGCAA